>JAMPIV010003494.1:0-189762 GCA_024509875.1 Oreohelix idahoensis
GGATCTCATGACCCCAGCTGAAAAAGATGACTTGAAGCAGAAATCAGTAGTCAGCAACAGTTTTATCTCTTAAGTTCCACACACAAAATGAAAAGGACTCCCTCAAAAATAGAGACAGGAGCACAGAAGAATTTCATATATATTTATTCATTTATCATCCTTCATCTCCCCAAGAAGCATAGGCCTTTAACAAACTTATGCCAAGTCTTCCTCTCCCACACCATCAGCTCTGGACTTTCTAATTTTCTGTGCCTTCCTTATAATTGACATTTCTACCTCCAGTTCTCTTCTCCCAGTGTTTTTTTTTTGTTGTTGGCTACATCTCTCTCTCTTACCCTGGGGATTCCAGAACAAGGATTACTAAGCAAGGCTATCAGCTGGTTTCTTCACTGTGTCACCTATCTCTTGAAACACCGTCTTCTTCTCATATCTCTTGAAACACCATCTTCTTCTCATATCTCTTGAAACACCATCTTCTTCTCATATCTCTTGAAACACCGTCTAGTTCTTGTCATCAGTTCCACACCGATAATCTTGTTGTTTCATTTTAATCCTTACATTCTAAGCAAGAACCCATTTACGAACGTCTGTAACTTCTTGGTTGTAGTACTCCATGTTTCAGAGCCATTCATTAGAACTCACCTGATATCTGAGTTGAAGATTCTAATTTAATTCATATCACTGCCACAAAATCAATCTTTTCTTCAAGTAATATTAAGAGTTACCCTAAGTACCTTCTAGCTAATAAATGATATGGCTTTATGCTCAGCTCAAAATATAATTTCCATAATTTGAAGCATTTTGTAAAAAACGCACAGTGTAATAAGTATTGATTCATGATTAGAAGTGTGTTTACAGGTTGAATAACGTAATTTGTAAAAGGCTTAACTCACATCTTCATCTTCAATTATGGAGATGGATGATGCTTTCCTCTGAGCTGAAGGGGGCGACAGGTACATTCCTGGGTTTTGTTTGTGATGATATGCCATAGCCTGCGTACAGACAAAATGAACAATATTTAACATATTTCTGTGTATTCAACAGCAATCAATCACTCAATTAATGACCGTAGCTTCCTTAGAAGCGCAGGTGAGAGGTTGCATTCCTCCATTCATCTTGTACCTCTGCTATCTTCTCCATCAATCTTTCAGTTGTATCCTCCATTCTTTCAGCTGTACCCTCCATTCTTGAGAATTACTTAGTATTGTCTATTTCTCCTCAGTGTTTTCCTAGATCTACCCTTCTGACAACATTCATTCATTTGTTCATTAACCTTCACCTCCCAAGGAACATAGGCCTCGGCAGACTCATGCCTAGTCCTCCTGTCCCGTGCCATCACCCAAAGGTCTTTCCACGACTTCCTCATTCCTTTCTCGTCTGCCTCCAGTTCTCTTCTCCGTGCATTTTTATATCTCCCTCTACCTCTCTTACCCTGGGGATTCTAAAACAAGGATGGTATTGTACTGCTATCGGCACCCAAAGACGCAGCAATAGAGAATGCAGTCAGCGACTCATAGCTTGACTGCTTGCGTCAGGTCAGTGAACCAGAGCTGACCAACACCCTACTCCACCTCCACGTGGTGGTCCTGGAAACAGGCTGCATCACTGTAGTCTGGCTGAGAGAGTAGGGATCGAAGAGGGAAGGCAAACCCGGTCCCAAAAAATGCTATGCTGAATTCCTACTTGTTCCCTGCTAATTTATGAGCACACTTAATGAGCTGTTAGATGCTGGTTTTATCAGTCTACATTTTCTTTCTTTTTTTTTGATGCTCAGTTCTTGTTCAGTTCTGATCCAGAGATATTCATATCTGACACATCACATCCCTAAGTTTTAGGATCCCCCTTAACCATCCAAGTTTTAAGAACCACCTGCTGAAGAATCACACCTTCAAAATTGACACTGACTCAAAGAGACTCAAACTGAAATCTCTGAAAAATGCCCTGACATACATAATCAATATTCATCTCTTTCCATTCCAACACTGTTTGATATTGTCCATACTGGGGGTCGCAGTGGCTAAGAGGTATGGCGTCCGCCTAGAATTCTAGAGGTACCGTGTTCCCAGAGGGAAGATAATTTATGGAAATTTCTTTTTCAGAACCGGTGGTCCTAATCATGTCATACTCCCCCCTGGTCTCCTGGGTAGTGAGATTGGATGCCAAGCCTTCTCGGATAAGGATGAAAAAAGGAGGTCCCGTGTGCAAGTTGAGCACTTTAAAAATCCCACGGCAGTTGGAAATCATAAAGAGTAGGCCAAAAGGCTGCTGCTCTAGCAAAATTTAAAAAATTAGAAACATACCACCCACAACAATATTTTTAGCATGTGTGATTCCTATTTACACACATTGGGATTCTCGCCGATTCTACAAAGTTCGTGCACTGTGCTAAGACCCTCCTTGTGTGATCTAAGGGAGGAGATCGGAGCACTGATGGAATTGTCCGTGTGCAATGAAGATAGTCCTTAAAACCAAACCAGACCATATTATACATTCACATACATAAAATTATGTCCTATCTTTTCTTTTCCCTAGTATTCTATTGTCTTTATACATGTCAGTTCTTACTCAGATCTATTCAAGTAGTGATTGTGTCCATAGTGGTATCCATGGCAGCAACATGACATTATTTCCATTGACAGGTCATATCACTTTTGTTTTTTTTTTTGGTAACTTAGTTCTCACTTCCTTTCTCTTCTGTTTTTGTTTGTTTGTCACTGAGGAAGGCCTTGTGGCCATAAAGAAGGCATTTTCTTTGCCCTTTGTCCCCGTTCATATGCCCTATCTATTTTCATTTACCCCATTTTCTACCTTTCAAAGCACAAGTATTTGACATTAGCTGGCCAGTTTGATATGTCGTGGGTACATCTTTCTATCTCCATATACATCCCATTTTTTGTTGTTTTAAGTCTCCAGGTGTCACCATGTGATAAATATTTCCCTAATTTTTTTTCTATTTCCTTGTGAGCCACATTAAGGAGATCTCAGCAAACAGTTGCATGCCAAGGTCAAAATTTTCCTAGAACCACAAAATTCACTATTTAATAAAACTAATTATAACTGCAATTCAATGTGACATTAAAATAATATCCAGTAAAAATTAACCAAAGCTATCAACACTACTCATTATACATTATCTACAAGGCACATCATCATTAAAATCAATGACCAAAAACAGAAATTATTAAAATATATATGAACCATATTTCTACTTACAGAGGCAGTGTCTCCTCTCTCCGCCCCATATGACATCCTGTTCCTTGCTAATAACTCTGGCTTGTATGCATTATCATTATCATTGCCATCAACTTTGAACACCAACAGCAAAAAATATCAAAATACTATTAGCAAACAACAACACATTTCTTTCAGTGCAGTGTAGACCTTACTAATACTATGAGATAATCTCACATTCACTGTAATGTAGATCTAATTACTGCAGTTTTACTGAGGTGTTGGTACAATTAACAAATGCTGTAGTTAAGTGTACATCTAACTTTTAATGCCACATACAACTTACTCTTGCAGTACCGTCAATCTTGTTTAGTGTAGCCTAGGTCATACAACAAAAATCAAGAACACAGCATATACAACAAAAATGTAGCACACGCTACAGCAAGAACAGAGCTCATATTACAGCAAAGTAGAGTACATGAGACAGCAAGAACAACATATACCACAGCAAAACTATAGCATGTGCTACAGAAAGAACATGTGTCTGATTGGCTGAGTGGATACATTGCTTTCCTCTCGAAGCACAGTTACCAGGTTCTTGGATCAAAACCTGATAGCAACACACGCCAATCTGCCCAGCTGTAAACGGGTACCTGGCTCTGCTCTTAAGTAAGGGAAGGCAAAGGCAGCAAGGATGGATACTGGTCACCCCATGCCATAAAGCTGTACCAAGTACGGTGAAGTCTCTAATATTTCATTCACCAACAGCAGTTTCTGCTATGGGACAACCTTTACCTTTTAGAGAACAGAATATGTACCACAGCAAAAATACAGCACATACTAGAGCAAGAACAGAGAACTAGTGTTGACTCATGTGCTACATAAATATAAGGAGAAGATTTTTGACACTTTCACAAGATACGAGCCACAACTGCAGAGCATGTTATAGCACAAACAAAACACATGTTATACAAATTAAAAACAAAACATATATTACAATGAGAATGGAATATATTAAAGAAAAAACATAGCACACTACAATTCCATTTTTTTTTAAACTGAAGGGCACTCACCATATCTCAGGTCTGGAAGAGAGTTGTGGGAAGCATTTATCCCCTCACCACTTTCTCCCAACAGATGTTGATCCATAGGGAGGAAAGAAGTATTAAGATCAGTGTTCATACTGGATCTGAGAATTCTGGAAAACCACAGTAAAAATACACTACATAACATAACCATCAACATTATTGCCCTTCAGCTCACCAAGGAGAATAGGCCTTCAACAAACTCATGCCAAGGCCTCCTGTCCCACACCATCAGTTACGAGCCTTTCCATATCTTCCCCATCCCTTTAATTTCTGTCTCCAGCTCCTTGTATTTTTCAGTCTCCCTCTTGTCGCACCACACTTCTGCTGCCACCTGTGCAATTTACATTCGTTTAATATATGAACGCTCTAGATACCAAATCTGGAGATGTTTTTTTATCTAGAAGAAAAAAGGTGAGCCATCAATCCACATTCATTTAGGCTTTCTCTGGGTTGCGTTATGAGCCAGGGCAACTTTTATTTTCTTCAGTAGGCCAGCTCACTGTCGCTGAAGCTTCGGTGGCTTAAAGTTTCTACAGCATGGGTTAGCTGGACCATGCCCAACCCTCCTCAGGTGCCTTTTACAACATGTGAGGTAAGTTACTGTATTACTATTGTTTGCTCCCCTTTTGAACCCCAGTAGCACATGTGTAATAACATAATATGTGTACTACTCGTGGCATGCATCACTAATCATTATATTGTTCAAAAGATATTGCAAATACATTGATAAAATCTCCATAACATTTTTTTAAAACTCTTTTTACAGAAGGAATGTTAAACTTTCATAGAAAGCATATTATCAAGAACTTTTAATGTTATCTCCCTTGTATGGCTAACTCTGTTTGAAAATGCCCTCAACATAAAGGATTTCCTGAATCATTGCAAACTCTAACACCAGATGACAATTAAGAAATTAACATCTTAAAGCCTCAATGAATTTTCAACTGACTTCACAATCTTATTTGCTCTTTTCCCTACATCTGATGCCTCTAGACAAGTGATCAATTCAGAAAAAAATTAAGTTTTCAACAATTTCATTTCTATATAAACGTGTCTGTTCTTTTTACACAGAAATAGCTTGTGAAATGCCAAAACTTCAAATTATTCACTGATATAAGACTCTCAAATGTAATAAAAATTGAGATTTTAAACTGTCTCCTTCCTTTCAACTCCCCAAGGAGCATAGCACGTCAACAAAATGTTGCCAAGTCTTCCTGTCTCATGCCACGAGCTGACTCAAGGTCTTTCCATGACTTCTTCATACCCTTCATGTGTCTCCAGTTCTCTTCTCCATGTGTTCTTTGGTCTACCTCTACCTCTCATACCCTGGGGATTCCAGAACAAGGACTGCATGGTATTGCTATCAACAGGCTTTCTCAAAGTTTTAGCTCTAGATACTATAAAAACACTGGATTATTTTGAAGTATGAATTTTCCAAATCAATGCTTCATAACCAAATAGAAACTCAACAACAAAACATGCTGATGGCAAAAAACAAGTTAAAACAAGAAATAAAATAATGTGTTCTGAAAACTTGCTGATGAGTAAGTTTAGAGAATTTCTTACTTGAGTGGAAGATCAAAGATCTGAGAAGGATAGAAACACGCATAAAAACAAGGATAATGTTTAAAAAGTTGAAACTAAGAATAGCAGTAATATGATAAATATATTGACAAATAATACAAGTTTCTAATTCAGCCTTTGCCAATCAACAGAATCAACACTATAATTTAACATTAATACATGGCTCGATGCCTTATACAGTTCATGAAGGTCTCTGAGGAGACAACAATAAAGAATAGGACAACTTTTCCCTCAGCCGTGCCATACATAGCAACTAATATAAGGGTGTGTATGAGGCTGGCAGCCTCATCATGTAAAACAAGCTGCCATATAAACTACCACTGCAAGTGCACACGAATGTTGTGGCCAGCTTTCTGCAAGGGAATCACTGGCTGTAGTAACTCCATACTCCATGAGCAAAATGGGAAATGATGATCACATGACTCGACAACACAAGATATATCAAATAATAAACAAACATGGCTCAACGACGCAAGATATATCAAATAATAAACAAACATGACTTGACAACACAAGATATATCAAATAATAAACAAACATGACTCGGGAATACAAGATATATCAAATAATAAACAAACATGGCTCGAAAACAAAAGATACGCCAAATAATAAACAAACATGGCTCGGCAACACAAGATATATCAAATAATAAACAAACATGACTCTACAACATAAGATATGTCAAATAATAAACAAACATGGCTCAGCAACAAAATATATATCAAATAATAAACAAACATGGCTCTACAACATAACATATGTCAAATAATAAACAAACATGGCTCTACAACATGATATATCAAATAATAAACAAACATGACTCTACAACATAAGATATATTAAGTAATAAACAAACATGGCTCTACAACATAAGATATATCAAATAATAAACAAACATGGCTCTACAACATAAGATATATCAAATAATAAACAATGCACTATACTAGAGAACAGCTTGAAAAAAAGAACTTGTATTATGTTTAACCAGCCTCTAATGAGTAGAAAAATAATTAATTTAGCAGGAGACATGATATAGGTTTTTTTAAATCAATCTAGTGCAGTACTTATGGAAGACATGGAAAACTCAGCACTTTGTTTCAGATATCTGAACAATAGGGCAACAAATTATGTATCGATGTCTGCTGCGAAATTCAACGTTCCGTGTTAAATCTGTGATACACATTCTTAAGCAGCGATTGTGTCAAGAGTTTGTGCCCTTGAAACCTCAGAGTATTCTTGATCAAAAATGAAGAGGTGGATAGTTTGTGTGACAAGTTTCATGAGGATAATAAATACATGTACATCAGTTGTTTAGAAGACTTAGAGATGTGGATGAAGTCATAAGAAGATTTCTCTTATTTTTCAGTGATCAGTTTACAAGGAGTACCAATTTGAGAAGATGGACAAGCTTCTGGGCAATATTTCATTGATAAAAATGTTGCATTAGATGATGCAAGTGCTTTGATCAGCTTAACAATCTGACAACATTTGTTGAAAGTAACAACAACGATGAAGGATTCATGCAGTTGCAGGCACATCAGAAACGACCAAAATTTTAAAAACAATAAGTAAATGTTGAATTTCATTCTGACCTTTTAATGATCTTAAAATATTTCTTTGCGATGCCTGGTCACAATGCAAATGTGGACAGGCTTATTTCATTGATGGAAAGTCAATGAACAAAAGGCAGAAACATTTCTAATGTGGATTCCGTCAGTGAAATTTTGTTTCTGCAATATAATATCAAACAAGTATCCTGCTGTCAATTTCATGATTATTTAAACGAAAATACTGAACTGTTGAAGAAGACAATGCCAGCAATAATAATAATAATTTTATCAATACTGATTAAAATATATCAAAAGTTAATTTTTGATGTTACAAGAATTTTAAAACATACATTTTAAAGGGTATTTTATTTCTATTTTTTCTAACGCTTTTAAACTAGCTCTAGTCCTCACTACCATGCATTAATATATTGAAATTAATGAGTCCTCTTTTTTGTCTTGTATTGCAGAATAGCACCAGATAAGCTTCATTTGCCTCCTCTCAACTACCATCTCGTCAAAGAGTCTACTCTGCTCAGCCTTGTTTGATTTGTTCTGTTTTGTCATTCATTTTTGTTATTGTTTGATTTTTATTGCTTGTTTGTTTTTTGGAAAGGGGAGGTCACACAATTTCTGTTTGATTCACTCTATTTGGACTGAGTGGAGGGGGAAGTTACTATATTGTTTTGAATTTGTTACACAATATATCCTAATTATAACCCATCACGGGTGAAACAGCATACTTTGTTCAAAAGAAAAAAATCTGCTGAGCCTAATTTTCTGTTAATAAATAAACAAACAACACACAAAGGTATGTTATCAGGCACTCAGTGAGAAACATAGAAGTAGAAAACTAGACAACAGAAAAACAACTGAAGTGATAGGCTTACTGGGAATCGAACCAGCCTCTCCGACCTTATTAAATTTTACAAAGCTCAAAACAGGATAGGTTAAGGCTAGCTGTTCGACAAAGCTCGAAACAAGATTGGGGTTAGGTTAAGGCTTGCTTGATGTAAATATGAAATAGCCAGTCTGGCAACAAGGGGGACCTTGTCTTCTGAATCTACTATTCGAAGTTTTCATGTAAGTGAATTTTTTTTTTGTTTTTTTTTGTTCGGTTTTTGCCTTCCTCTAGCGAGGCGCGTTCCTTTCAACCTATTTGATTATATCAGAGCGAATATACCATCAAAAAAAAAAGAAAGTCAACTCTGTTGACTGCTAACCCGATCGGCGTTGATAGATATTAAGTCATGAAAAGAACTAACATTATCTATCTGCTAGCATAAAGCCCTAAAAAGGACTCGCCAGCTACGCCAACGCCCGAGCTTACGAAATCCCTGCCTTTTATAACCGTAAACAGGTCAAGACTTAAGCGCAAAACTGTGTAGGCCTAAATAGCCCCTAGGATGCTATTCGTATATCAATAGGGCCTAAGATAGACACTTCGTAATGCAAATTTAGCGTAGAGATTACTACTGTTTGAATTTGTATTAATATCAGTAGGCAGAGAGTTTGTCATTCTGCTGCAGTAAATTCATAGAGTTGAGAGATATAGTATCGCTGATTCTGACCTCAAGGCCCTTCAAGCAAATCGGGAGCCGCATTTGTATATGCAGACATCTATCAAATTTTCTTTTCCGGAATTCCCCCTTGAACTAACTTTGGAAACTGAAAGCGAGCNTTGTTGCGATGAAAACTACGAAATGTGTGTTGTCGTTTGCTCAATGCTTTTAATTAATTCTTGATTAGCTAATATGATCTTATGTTGTAGAAATTTTCATGTCGTTTGGCGACTCTAGCGCCATGTCACTTATCTCAGTAATTTTCAGGTAAAATTTACCTTTAGTGCCCCCCGCATTAGTTCGCGGTGTAGTATTGATGTGTAGTCCACGGTGGGGTATCGATGTGTAAATAAACATAAAGTATCGAATTTATTCTACCGATCTATAGCACGTTTCACTATAGCACGTTTCACTAGCTTTGCCCTCAAACAAATGTAATTATCTGATTAACCGTCTAACGTATTAATGCCATTTTTTGCATACGATGTTATATTGGGTTAGACCCAACAAATATATACTTTATATCTGTGCATCTTGTCCAGTTCCCATAAACGGATGAAATCCTTTGATCTTTGTCGGCATACTAATTATTGTGTATCGGGAAAAGAAATTTTACCACTTCATGCACAGATTCTGTGAATTGATTAGGCATAAGCGTGTCTACTATTACAATAATGTGGCCATCACGTTTGCAATTGAATACGTGTTGAAGATGATTTCTTAAATGATCTGCATGCGAAATACTCGTGACATTGTTTGTCATTGACATTTAATGCGCTACCAAACTGGACCTTCCTTGATCTAATTATTTCAATGGGTATCATCTCTTTGCGGTTCATAAATATCACAATGGAACGTTGCTCCTCTAATGTGCTTGTAAATAACGGTAAGGTCATCTTTAAAGAAATTAAACTTCATCCGAATCATAATCAGATGTCTCTGAGAAATTGAAAATCAATCTCGGCTGAATGAAGGACAAACCATCATTCTTCCAATATTCCTCTTCCTCTTGTAACACATGGTTCTCACTTTTCTTCCAATAATCCCTGGCTATATTGGAGATGGCGGCTTTTATAAGTATTTCAACATCTTTTAATTTGAACGTTCTATTTTCTGTTGCTACCTGTTCCTTAATTTTAGCCCATACTAATTCTATTGGGTTTAAGTGAGAATGGTAAGGAGGTAATCTTAAACATCTGTGACCATGTTCATGGATTGCCTTGTCTATGTGAAATATCTTTGTATGCTGTGTCTTTTTTTACAATTCCAAGTAATTCAGGTTCATGGACATTTCGTTGAATGGAATGTTGTTTATGGTCAGCCAAATCTTTATTACATCTTTAATACTTGGTGAATTAGAAACTTTATCTTCTGGTGCAACAACGTTGTGATATGAGGCATTGTCCATTATCAAACACCACGGTCTATCCAAGGAAGGAAGTACATGATTCACAATCCAATCTTGAAATATCTTGCCATTCATCTCTGCATGGTAATCCCTATTATCTGTGGATTTTGAAACAAATATGAGTTCAGTATTATTTAGAAGCCCATGATGGCTGCTTCCTGGATGTGCAATTATTAGGCGCTGTCCTTTGCTGCTTGGTACTAGTCTCTTAGTTGTTCCATCAGATGATTGCCATTCTCGTTCATTACTGTGGTGCGCATTGATCCAAGTTTCATTTAAATACACAAAATCATAACAATCTCTTCTCATTTCTCTGACCTCGCGTAAATATTTGCTTCTCATTGCAACTATATGAGGCTTCTCACAAATAAGGTTTCTACCACCAACATATTTTCTAAAAGTGAATCCCAAACTCCTAATAGTCCTCCATAGCGTAGATTTGGAAATATCAATGTCATTATTCTTTCTTAACCAAATTTTCAATTTCCTTAAAGTCACTGCCTCATTATTGTGAAACATATTGCAAATTTCTCTGCGGATCAATTCTCTGTCAAAATTATCCACCACTCTTGGCCTAATTTTCGTGTGTAAAACACTGGAATTAGACATTTCAGATGTCGCTATCCAGCGGTGCAATGATCGTTTGCTTATCCCCAAGGCGTGAATAGTCCTCTTTTGTGGGTTTGAAATAGAATGATATAGTTTTCCTCGAGTAGCTTCATTGCAGAAATACTTAAAAATCCTATTTGTGATTTGCTATAATGTCATAAAATGTACTCGCAGACTCATTTTTCCTTCTTAACCACACAATAATTTTTGTAGACACACCTCTGATTGACAATGTGTGCGTTCCACCGGATATAAACTGTTTTATGTTCAAGAAGTGCGATTTCACGCAATTTCACTAAAAAATCATGCCAATTGCTTGATAAACCAAAAATGTGCAAATGAGGTCGTATAATTTACTGTAGACATTTCAATATGTGTGCGTGTGATGTGTGTTGGCAAGTAGGATTTTATATTATATCGCAAAGAAACGAAAATTGAAACCAATGGCCGCATTTTAATGAAAAATTTAATTCATAGGGTCTATACCATTTCAAATTCACACACAAAATTTCACTTATATGCGTTATATATTCGCTGAGATATAGCATTTTGAAGTTGGGCAAAGCTAGTGAAACGTGCTATAGCTTTGCCCTCAAACAAATGTAATTATCTGATTAACCGTCCAACGTATTAATGCCATTTTTTGCATACGATGTTATATTGGGTTAGACCCAACAAATATATACTTTATATCTGTGCATCTTGTCTAGTTCCCATAAACGAATGAAATCCTTTGATCTTTGTCGGCATACTAATTATTGTGTACCGAGAAAAGAAATTTTACCACTTCAGTCACAGATTCTGTGAATTGATTAGGCATAGGCGTGTCTATTATTACAATAATGTGGCCATCACGTTTGCATATGAATACCTGTTGAAAATGATTTCTTAAATGATCTGCATGCGAGATACTCGTGACATTGTTTGTCATTGACATTTAGTGCGCTACCAAACTGGACCTTCATTGATCTAATTATTTCAATAGTTATCACCACTTTGCGGTTCATAAATATCATAATGGAACGTTGCTACTCTACTGTGCTTGTAAATAACCGTAAGGTCATCTTTAAAGAAATTAAACATAATCAGATGTCTCTGAGAAATTGATAATCAATCTCGGCTGAATGAAGGACAAACCATCATTCGTCCAATATTCCTCTTCCTCTTGTAACGCATGGTTCTCACATTTCTTCCAATAATCCCTGGCTATATTGGAGATGGCGGCTTTTGTAAGTATTTCAACATCTTTTAATTTGAACGTTCTATTTTCTGTTGCTACCTGTTCCTTAATTTTAGCCCAGACTAATTCTATTGGGTTTAAGTGAGAATGGTAAGGAGGCAATCTTAAACATCTGTGACCATGTTCATGGATTGCCTTGTCTAGGTGAAATATCTTTGTATGCTGTGTCTTTTTTACAATTCCAAGTAATTCAGGCTTCATGGACATTTCGTTGAATGGAATGTTGTTTTCGGTCAGCCAAATCTTTATTACATCTTTAGTACTTGATGATGGGAATCACCAAATGGACGAGACAAAAACCAGATAGAACACATAATGATCAATGGCAGATGGAGACATGCACTACAGGACGTGAAAGTAAGAAGAGGCGCAGATGTGGGAAGTGATCATCACCTAGTAGTAGCAAGACTGAAGGTGAAACTCAGAGCTGCTGGACCAGTTGCAGTCAAACAGAAAAGATACAACATCACGAAACTTAAGGAACCCCTCACCAGAAAAGCGTTCGTGGTCGACGTAAAGAGACGATATCTGATTACCAAAAGCCAGGAAAGAACAGAGACCGACGATGTCGACCAAAAATTCAACACCATCTCAACAATATACAAAGAAAGCAGCAAGTCATGCTTGGGATTTCGGGAAAGAAAGAGCCAAGACTGGATAACACCAGAAACGCTAAACACCATAGCGGAGAGAAAGGAAATGAAAAGAAAGAAAACAGAAGCTAAGTCTCCCAGGTTAAAGGCAATATATAGTGAACAGTACAGTCAGCTGGACAAGGAAGTGAAACGTCAAACCCGTGCTACAAAAGGACATTTCTGGATGACCTTGCAAGACAGGCAGAAGAGGCAGCACTGAGAAATGAACAAAGCACAGTTTATAAAATAACTAAAGCTATCAGTGGAAAACGAGGTGCAAACAACATAACGTTAGTAAGAGACAAGCAAGGAAATCTCATCACCACAGCACAGGGGCAGGAAACAAGATGGGCAGAGCACTTCAGAGAAACACTGAATAAGGAACCACCAGAGACTCAGCTGAATGTTCCTGAGGCTGAAAGTGACTTAGACGTAAATACAGACATTCCACGAAAAGAAGAAATTATCACAGCTATCAAAGGGCTAAAAAATGGAAAAGCGCCTGGTCACGACAATCTAAATGCTGAGCTATTCAAGACAGACCCTGAACTAGCAGCAGAACTATTAGAACCACTATTTGCACAAGTCTGGGAAACTGAGACAACACCAACAGAGTGGAGCAAAGGAATAATTGTCAAATTGCCCAAGAAGGGCGACCTTGCAGACTGCAACAACTGGAGAGGAATTACCCTCCTCTCAGTTCCCAGCAAAATACTAGGCAGGATAATCATCCAGAGAATTTCAAAAGCAGTTGACCATAAACTGAGGAAAGAACAAGCGGGCTTCAGAAAGAACAGAAGATGTGCAGATCATATATTTGCCCTCAGGAACATTATAGAGCAGTGCTCAGAATGGCAGAGACAGCTGTACATTAACTTTGTTGATTTTGAAAAGGCTTTCGACAGCATACACAGGGACAGCCTATGGAAAATTCTGAGGGCTTATGGAATTCCCAGCTGCATTGTCTCCATTATAAAAAGCCTCTATTCTAACTTTACATGCAGTGTTGGATCGAGTAATGTAACTTTCGAAGTGAAAACAGGAGTACGACAGGGATGCCCCTTATCAACAACATTATTTTTGACAGTCATAGATTGGGTGATGCGCCAGACAACAGAGGGCAGTCCAAGAGGAATTAGATGGACAACGTTTTCTACGCTGGAAGATTTGGAATATGCAGATGACATTGCACTACTCGCGCATTCACATCAACACATTCAAGACAAAACCGATAGACTGAATAAGTATGGCCAGCAGGTTGGCCTGAACATCAATTTGAAGAAGACAGAGGTCATGACATTAAATGTGGGCAATCCTGAGCCAATAACAGTAAGGAACCAGAAGTTAGAACAGACAGACACATTTACTTACCTAGGAAGCATAGTAACACCTGATGGCGGAACAAGCAAGGACATTAACAACAGAATGAATAAAGCGAGAACAGCCTTTGCTGTTCTCAACAACATTTGGAAGTCTTCCCAGTACAGCACAAACACCAAATTAAGACTGTATGAGAGCTGTGTACTTTCTGTACTTCTCTATGGTGCGGAATGTTGGAGAGTAACAGAGAAGGAAATGTCGAAACTGTCCTCCTTCCACACAATCTGCCTAAGGAAAATTCTCCGAATCTTTTGGCCAAACACCATCAGCAACCAAGAACTACTTATTCGGAGTAACCAGGAGGACATGCACACCATCATAGCTGGCAGACGCTGGAATTGGGTTGGCCACGTCCTCAGAAGGGACCCTGATACCATCACAAGAACAGCTATGCTATGGACCCCCGAGGGAAAGCGAAAGAGAGGCCGACCAAAAACAACTTGGCGGAGAACTGTGGAAGCTGAGATGCAAAGAATGAACCACAGTTGGGGCACTGTACGAAGGATGGCCGCCGACCGAGCAAAGTGGAATCAATTTGTTGCTGCCCTACAATACGCCACCATGCGTGATGGCCGCTGACTGCTTTGACGGTTGGTGGTTATGGATCAAAGAAGAAGAAGAAGTACTTGATGAATTAGGAACTTTATCTTCTGGTGCCACACCGTTGTGATATGAAACATTGTCCATTATCAAACACTACGGTCTATCCAATGAAGGAAGTACATGATTCACAATCCAATCTTGAAATATCTTGCCATTCATCTCTGTATGATAATCCCTATTATCTGTGGATTTTGAAACAAATATGAGTTCAGTATTATTTAGAAGCCCATGATGGCTGCTTCCTGCATGTGCAATTATTAGGCGCTGTCCTTTGCTGCTTGGTACTAGTCTCTTAGTTGTCCCATCAGATGATTGCCATTCACGTTCATTACTGTGGTGCGCATTGATCCAAGTTTCATCTAAATAAACAAAAGCATAACAATCTCTTCTCATTTCTCTGACCTCGCGTAAATATTTGCTTCTCATTGCAACTATATGAGGCTTCTCACAAATAAGGTTTCTACCACCAACATATTTTCTAAAAGTGAATCCCAAACTCCTAATAGTCCTCCATAGCGTAGATTTGGAAATATCAATGTCATTATTCTTTCTTAACCAAATTTTCAATTTCCTTAAAGTCACTGCCTCATTATTGTGAAAAATATTGCAAATTTCTCTGCGGATCAATTCTCTGTCAAAATTATCCACCACTCTTGGCCTAATTTTCGTGTGTAAAACACTGGAATTAGAAATTTCAGATGTCGCTATCCAGCGGTGCAATGATCGTTTGTTTATCCCCAAGGCGTGAATAGTCCTCTTTTGTGGGTTTGAAATAGAATGATATAGTTTTCCTCGAGTAGCTTCATTGCAGAAATACTTAAAAATCATATTTGTGATTTGCTGTAATGTCATAAAATGTACTCGCAGACTCATTTTTCCTACTTAACCACACAATACTTTTTGTAGACACACCTCTGATTGACAATGTGTGCGTAACACCGGATATAAACTGTTTTATGTTCAAGAAGTGCAATTTCACGCTAAAATCATGCCAATTGTTTGATAAACCAATCATGTGCAAATGAGGTCGTATAATTTACTGTAGACATTTCAATATGTGTGTGTGTGATGTGTGTTGGCAAGTAGGATTTTCATATTATATCGCAAAGAAACGAAAATTGAAACCAATGGCCGCATTTTAATGAAAAATTTAATTCATAGGGTCTATACCATTTCAAATTCACTCACAAAATTTCACTTATAAGCGTTATATATTCGCTGAGATATAGCATTTTGAAGTTGGGCAAAGCTAGTGAAACGTGCTATAACAAAAGCACTGCGAAAAGTTTTCTCGCGGGGAAAGGTTTGCAGTTCATCACATAATTTTGAGAATATTTACAACTGTAATATTCCTCAACGTCCTCATTTTTATCATTGGGCAAAACAAAGATAATAAATTTGAAACTGTTGCGCCCGCAGGCAATTAAACAAAAGAGGACACATTCATTACATGCAATACTAAATTATCTTACGTTATCATAGAAGGAAATGAAAAGGCAGATAAAGAAGCCAAGAAAGGTAGATCTGACAAAAATCTAATAAATGTAGGGACGAGTAAATCAGAGATTAAGAGCTTAATTAAAGATTTAATAACAGATGAATGGAAAGCAGAGTGGGATAAAAATCTGAAAGGAAGACATGCATATAAGTTGTTCAAGGCTCCAACAAGAAAATGTCAGATATCTAGGGAATTGACAATTCCGAGTAATAAGAAACTTTTCAGACTACAGCTGAGAAAAGGCTATTTCAGAATAGAAGAACCTTACTGTGCAGTATGTCTTCAAGACAATAATATAGAACATTTCTTGTTAAAATGTAAGAGGTATGAACAAATGAGAATACCAATATTAGATTATTTGCAGGCATCCAATTTACCTATAAATATAAAAGAAATGTTAAGAGTAGACAGACCTAGGGAAATGCATAATATAGTCAAACAATATTTAACACGAACAAATGTTAATATATAGTGGCTGGGAAGGTGAAGGTCTGATGCTGTTATTACAATGCTTATGACTTTTAACAGATGAATTCAATTAATTATCTGTTACAGTCAGTTATATAACTGGAACCGCCAGGCCTTTACATCCCTTCACTTTAATATTATTCTTGTTCAGTTTCTTCTTGATTTTGTTTGTTTGTTTTTTATTTTTTATTTAATGTATAAGCACAATTGTGATTGTCCCTTTTTACAATGATTTGACAAATGTGATGCCATTTTCTCATATCGGCAGTTTTTCATATTATTTGGAATTGAAAACAATATATATCCTAATTACAACCCATCAGAGGTTGAACGGGATATTTTTTGTTTTCTTCATTAATTTAAATAAAATAAATCTGGAGAAGGAAATCTTGACCTATTTACATATGCTATTCACATTAAACAATATCTGAATACCTAACATTGCACAATATATAACCACATCGCAATATAACCCAAGGATTCTTCATACATAACTCTTCTTTAAAAACTGCAAATCCTTATTTAAAAAAAAGACAAAAGTAAAAATGAATCACATCAACATCTTAGCTGGTATGCACTTTGCAAAGTTGGAGAATGGTAGATCAAGTAAAGCATGGTGTTGATTTGTCCCACAAGAACATTTTGGTAACTATATACATGGTGTTCGACCGGGTATTCCGTACATATGATTATCGTCAGTTTCCATATGCATGGTCTATAAACAAAACCAAACCTATGAAGAAATCATGTACAGCTAGTCAACGCAGCATGCCCTATATAATACCAAAACCCATATATGCTTAAAGAAAGCAATGATCAGCGTGAGGGGTGTCTCCATAGAGTATGTTCAAGAATGGTCCTGGTGACAGCCATATAATCTTTCGCTGTTCTTCATATGTTGGGCAGAATTGCAGCAGATGTTCAGCAGTCATTTAAAGGTGCTATAGTTCGTCGGTAGTTCCTAGTAATAGCCCCTTTCAGTCCTAACTGACTGTGGACGAGCATCCTTGAGGTGATAGCCGTCAGCAGGAAAGGTACAAACCAACCCATCCCTAATATTCAAGGCATTACTCATGGGTCACCACAGTTTAAAAAAAAAATCTACTTGGGGGTGGAGTTCGATAAGACGGTGGAGAAATGAAAAACTTACCACGAATGCGTCATCGTCCTTGGCAGAGTGTAGACATTGGGATAATGGAAAAGCAGAATTGGATGTTATTCATCTGATAAGTGGTCATACTGGGGATGATGATGCCATAACATACACTGATGCGTCTGTTCTCGGTGGTGAGAGATAAGGATGGGGCATCTCGGTTAGAGGGCAAGATCGTCGCTGAACAGAGCGGAGCTTACGTGAATCCAGGATGAAAATGGAGACAGGACAGTTATTGTATCGGACTCTCAGTACTTGCTTCGGAAGGTCCAAAATGAATGGTTACAACATGAATGGAGAATTTACATAAAGGCCATTAATCCTTATAGAACTGGTGTAGATATACTGCCTTGGTGATGCATGGAGGGGTACATGGCAGTGAGAGAGTTGACAGACTATCCCCGGGAGTACCCACATTGAGGACACTGGATATTGATAAAGGAGATACAATAATCACATTCAACAATCGCCTGTTAGAGAACGACGCTAGAATCGATGAATTAGCACGACCAAAACTGTTGGAATTTGACATCAAGCATAAAACTAGGCGAGATTGACGTATGAGAGCATGGATCAGGTGTCTATACAACTAGTATACTCCATGAACAACCAGCATTCAAACTCTTTGACATTTGCTGAGGGAGGATGACCAGTTATGAGTTTCATGGAGTGTGGAAAGTTCGATTCTGAACCACAGTAACCGTAATAAAGGAATATGATAGTGTTGTCATCACTTGTTATTACCTTGTATGAAGCACTTTTAGCTTTGATCAACTCTTGTTAATTTTGTGTGTGTAAATTGTTACATTTAATACTTGTTGAATTAATATCTACATTTCACATTTGTAAATGTGAAACAATAAAAGTTGTGTAACTGGTGTCTGCCGCGTCATACCCAATATTTTCTTAGTCCGAAAAAGTAAATAAAATATGAATCTGTGTTTTGTTCATATTAATCGTTCTGAAAGCAGTGAAAATTTTGGCAAACGCCACAGCATACATACTTTTTCCTACGTTTAGTTTTATGTTCACGACATTTAGTCAGCTATAGTCTACAACAGTGTTTCCCAAACTTTTTCGGGTCACCGCCCCCTTGGCTCCTAGGGCATGTCCCCAGCGCCCCCTTGCATTTCCCCACAGTACATTAAAAAAAAAAATGTAAAGACTGAAAGATAAGAGCAACTGTTAATACAGTAACAAATAATTGCTCTATTTATTACATTCTAATATAAAGCTACAGATACGCTTATTTATTACATTCTAATACAAAGCTACAGATACGCTTATTTATTACATTCTAATATAAAGCTACAGATATGCTTATTTATTACATTTTAATATAAAGCTACAGATACGCTTATTTATTACATTCTAATATAAAGCTACAGATATGCTTATTTATTACATTTTAATATAAAGCTACAGATACACTTATTTATTACATTCTAATATAAAGCTACAGATATGCTTATTTATTAACTTGATTTAAAAAGAAAAACGTTATTATATAAGTATAACAAACAGCAGTATCCGAGAGTGTATTAGTAACAAATTTACTTCATTTTAACTTCAGTGAGATGGATGTGCCTGGTGTAGTGAGTGATATCAGCTTCTCAACATCAGGCTGAAAGTCACTCAGAAGGAGTCTCAGATCTCCACGTTCAGTAATTTTGCAGTCTGTTTCTTTGCTTCGAAAGAAGTGGGACAACCGCGCTGAAACCACGCTCTACTAATCGTGTCTTTGTCTTTTGTCCTCATAAGACGAATCACCTTTTTTTTATTTTTTTCATACCCATCCATTGTACTCCACGTCTTACCGCAGCTCCCCTCATCTTCCTCTACTAATTACGATGTTGTAAAGGCAATACAGAAAATCTTAACCTTACCCCACACTGCAGGATAGCGTTCAGAGATTTCTTTCTGCAACCAAAAGTCTTGATATGATTTTTTATTTAAACATTGGCTTAAGCTCAACGTCATTTTGTAGCGATATCAGTTCCTCTTCCACCCTTTCTAGTTCTTCACTGCACGTGTCCAGGAATGGGTTTATTATCCAGTCTGGAATAGCGATCAAAAGAAGATCCTTAAACCTCTGAGAATGTCTTTATGCAGCATATCTAGATGTGCACAATATACTTGAAGATTATACTCTGGTATTTTGTCTTTCTCTTCCAACTCTAAGAGGCTGAGAAATTGGATTAACTCGCGACGGCCATTATTGCGTTTGAATAGCATTAATTTGGCCAGAAACATGGAGACGACAGATTTGACTTTTATAAGATTAAAATCATTTCCTTGCAGTTGAAGATTTATTTCGTTAAACTTTGTGAATAAATCTGACAAATATGCAATGTCATGCCTGATATTTTTTAGTTCTGTACTGAGCGAAGCATGCGGGTCTTTAAAGAATGCTACCACAGTTTCAAAAAGAGCATAAAAGCGTCTCAGACAATTTAATTTTGAGAGCCACCTGACTTCTGTGTGCATCAGCAAACGTTCAAACGTGTTTTGGTGCGTTCAGACTGTTCATCGTTCTCAGTACAAAGCTCTCGAAATAGTCGATAATTGAGAGCATTGGACTTAATTTTATTAATCGCTATGATAACAGTATTTAATAATTTGTGAAGCCGATCACTTAGATTTTGTACGACAAGATGTCTGTGAATTACACAGTGTATTGTAAATATACCAGGTACAGCTTCTTCTAAGAACGAGATAAACCCGCGGTAACAACCTATCATTTATGGTGCCCCATCTGTTGCACACGCAATAATGTTAGTAAGCGGAATGTCCTTCTCTTTGAAAAATTGCTCAACTACACGAAATATTGACTCCCCTTTTGTCTCAGTTACTAGTTACCTAGCAAATAAGAAACTCTTGAACCAAGCTTTCATCTGTTACGAAGCGAACATACGCAAGAAGCAATGATTCGTTGCCCGGCAAAGTTGACTCATCCAATTGCAATGCAAATTATGTTATCCTAAGTATGTTGCACAATGTGTTTTCAACATTCTGAGCCATTTCATCTATTCTTCTTTGAACAGAGGTATTGCTGAGCGGAATCGCTTTAATTATTTGGTCAGGTGACTTATGCATAACTGTACTCACAAACTCCCTTATAGCTGGGAAAATCAATTTCTCTCAGATTGTGTGAGGCTTTCTTGAAATGAGGCAATGAAATGTTGTACGAAGCTCGCAAACCATCACAGCTTCGTCGTGAAGTGTTGGCAAACATGTCACGAACAGTTTTATGTTTCTGAAAGTTTTAAGGAAGTGACAGAAAATATGCCAAACTTTTGTCTGATTTTTTTTCAAATGTTCAAGGAGTCTGGAAGGTTTCATCGCCTCATTTGAAAAGGCCCTCTCACATAATAGACACATTGGCAGTTGTTGGTTATTTAGTGCTGGAATAAATCCATATTTCAGATATTCCATGCTGTACTATTTGCACTTCTTTTTGGTTTGTTCTGCTTGTGCCTTATTTGTTCTGGATTCTAGAACAAAGAATTGATTTTACAATTTTGCAGATAGAAAAATGTACGTCAAGTATACAATAAAAACTGATTTAAAAATGGTTTTACACAAATTTTGACACAAATGTTCTTACCAGTTTACTCTTATTTTTTTTTTTTTTTTATAAAGTCTCTTAACCACAGCCATAAATAAATTATAAAAATACAACAATCAGAAAAAAAACACAATCAGCAGCAGCCACAAGAACACCGAAGTAACCCAATAATGATTTCATAAAGTATAATAATAGTTATTTAATATGAAATAATATAAAATATCTCACTTTTGTAGATAGGTCTTAAGATTTAAAGATTGGGAGCCAGTGGCCCAACTACAAAGTGTGGAGGTCTCGGTAACAAATCAAAAGGATGTAATATAATGGACTTAACAGCAATATTCAATATACGGCAAATCTGTATCAAAATGTATCTGCTTAACTAATAATTAGTGTTAGTAAAACTGTTGCTAGCTCTGTGCAAACAAAGAAAGAATATAAATATGAAAACTTATCTAATCGACAGGATGAAATAGTTTGACACCCAGTAAACGCTTATTTGAAACCCCTGTTCACAAGAAGAGCCGAGAAAGTTTGTTGGTTTTGCTCATAGGCAGCGTCAAGTTGCAATAGATGGGAAACGTACGTCACGTCGGTCGATTTATGAAAGTCTGAATGTATGGTAGGAAAGCCGGTTCAGAGGTTCACAGACTGATTTCTACTGCCAAGTACTGTTAAAAACTTGGCTCTATTGAACCTTTTCTCTTATTTATTACCGTACTGCGAATATCTCGTTACCACTAGCCCCCGTAAATACTGAGACAATAAAATCCGCAACAAAGCAAAGTCGGTACTTTCTGAAACACCAGCAGGTATTTAATTACGTCCGCTGCCATCGGAAAGTACACTCGTACACACCTTGCCAACGCCAAAGCTCATATTAAACTAGTAAACACTATTTAGGAATGGTTTTCACCTTCTATTTAAATCTTAGTGAACCAACCACATGTCGTTTCTCTTTCTTCAGGAGTGACCGAATGGACAATATGTGTTTAGTTAATGTCACGGATTGCCTCCCCTGCTTTGCAGTAGTGGTCCAACAGTGGCCAAAACTTAAGAGTATCTAAATGGGTCGTCAAAGGTGTCTACCTTAGCACAAAATTAATCTTGGCAGAGATGTAGATAGAAGAGTAAAGACGCTTCTACCTTTCAGGGTAATTCACAAGACAATTCAGAAGTCAAAAACAATGCTGATTAGCGCTGAACATTTGTTAACTTATATCTGTCCGTCGCCTGTTGTGAAGGATGTAATCAATGGTTTTTAGCCTGTTCAAGCCCCCAGCTGAGTTAATTTAGCGAATTTCCTCTTATAATAATAATAATAATAATAAATTCTTTAAGCGCCAAACACGGCGCATAAGGCAGAAACCAGTGCTCTCCAGGTTGTTCGTTGTGCCGCCACTCCTCTTAGCTCTTGCACATTATTTAGGCCCAACGTTCTTCCTTCTCTTATTATTGTTCTTCTGAGTGTTTCTTTTGGTCTTCCTTTTTTCCGCTTACCCTCAGGAACCCAAGTGAGCGCCTGTAGTGGTATTCTGTTGTTTTGCATTCGTAGGACATGACCGATATATGACCATCGTCTTTTCCTTATATAGTCGGAGACATATTTCTGCCTAGAGTCTCCTCTTATTTGTCGATTAGTCTTGAATTCTTTCCAACTGATGTTCATGAGTTTTCTAAGACATTTGTTCTCGAATGTATTCAGCTTGTTCTCCAATGATTTTGTTATTTTCCAACTCTCACAGCCGTATGTTAACACTGAGATAACATTTGAATTAAACAGACGAAGCTTGGTATGTATATTCAATGATCGTAATTTCCAAATGTTAGATAATCTATTGAAGGCGCTAGCTGCCAAAGCAATTCTAGTATGGATTTCTCTTGTTGTGTCACCATCCTGAGTCATTTTACTGCCTAAATAATTGAAACTTTCAACTTTCTGTAGTTTTTCCCCGTTCAAGATGATATCAAAGGTCTCGTTAGAAAAGTTCATAGCTTTAGTTTTAGAGGCATTTATTTGGAGACCAATTTTAACCGAGACCTCTTATAATGGTATAGAGGTAAATATATGTCTATATTCATAAATGTAATAACTGAATAAACTATGTTTATTTAGTTTTAAAATAACATGTAAAAAATGTAATAATTAATTAGTATTAACAGTTTAAAATAAATAAAATGCTGGTGACGTTTATATTGGAATGAAATTTTCTCTTCACAGAGATTTAGGGTGAGGATATAGTCAGAAAATTATGTCCCTTTTTGCTGGTGCCTTTTTATAAGCACGTTACTGATATAAGGGAGTCCTGCAGCTGTGGTTTTTGTCACTTCTTGGTGATGAGTGTACTTCTCTCACACGAGTGGCGTAGTAACTTCAGTACTTCGAACCGTCTGATAGCTTGTAACCATGTTAATCTCTCAGAAGAATTAAATTCCCGAGTAGCTCAGGGAAGATGATTAAAATCACCATATTCCTCTGGGTATTAACTGGGAAAATATGTCTGGACAGCGCGAATAATGAGTTGCCTGAGTTACAATTAACAAAGTGCAAATAAAAGCGATTGGTGAGAAAAATGAAGAAAAAGAAATGATACTGCCGTAGGGCTGAAGGTGTGAGAAAGCCACCAAAAGAACACGTACAGACGTTCTGTGACAGTTAACCCCACTTTCTTAGCAGATCCCGATTACAGTTCATGGTCAGCGATGGTTACTTGAGCTCAGAACGGCACGTATAGACGAAACTATGCCTTGCTTAATGATCCTAGTAATACAACCATCCATATCATCCCCGCCTCACTGATGTTGTCTCTCAAATCCACAATTCCTTTCTCCCCCGCACGTACTAAATTTAGCCTGTCAAATCCTGAACCACCTCTTTCTACTGAACGCCCCCCTCTGGCCCCTTTTTTCTCTTCGATCCTTCCAACGCCCCCACGGGGGCGGTACCGTCCACTTTGGGAACCACTGATCTATAACACTTACCTTAAACGTTTTTAAGCTATCTGAGAAGTTTAGATACCTTTAATGTTATTCAACAATTCTTCTTTCCTTTAGTATTTACAATACATTAAAAAACTTAGGTCATTCAGTAGGTCAGATTCGAGAGATGGGCGTTGCTAGGACCCACCTCTCCACGAGTTTAACTCACGTGAATCATACACCGCAGTCATCATGAATTCTAAACTGCAGGCCACAGATTTTTTTTTTTTTTTTTGCACCTTGCATTTTTTTTTTTCATTTTTTGTTTTTTGTTTTATATATTAGAAGATACTTTTGATTAACATGGGATCACTTACGATGTATTTTTTGTTTTTTTTTCCAATTATACAAAACCATGTGCAATTAGCAAAATGAAATACAAGGAGAGTACATTGCATAATATATATAAATACTCAAACTTACACTTTCATTGGCACACATACCCGCAAATACTACTGTATATATTCGTTCACCTACACATTTATACTTGCACCCATATGTTATTAGGCCTACTTATTCAATTTCTCAAGATGAATAGAACAAAATTAAATTTGGCCTCCTTAATGTTAAAGAATAGGATTTTCCGGTTTATAAAATATTCCCAGTGGAAAATAGGGTACCCATTGCTCTCTCTCTCTCTCTCTCTCTCTCACACACACACACACACACACACACACATATACACAATTATGCACACTTAAAACGATTTTCCACTGCCACAATTTAACGACTGCTGTTTGAATGCTTGGCGGTCGTGACTGTCCACGTCCCTGTAATTACAGGTGCCGAATATCGTTGGTCGTAAATCTTCAACGTGTCACAGCGCTCCATAGATTTAGAAACTGGCGCGAACGGCCGGGGTCAGCATTAACGTTTCTTTAGAACATTTGTGTGTGTGTGTGTGTTTGTGTGTGTGTGTGTGTGTGTGTGTGTGTCGACATCCACGTATTCTGATCGAAGACCGCACGGTCTGCTGTTGACTTGTGCAAAATTATCCTATAAAAAGCTAACTTCTGCATCATCCGTTTTAAAATAATAATAAAATAAATAAACTAAACATGTAAATATGCATTAAAAATTTAAAAATAATAGCAATGATAATAGATACATAGACAATAAAATAATAATAATTTAAAGGCAAGCTTCTCTCTGCGGACATGACAAAAGGAGTATGAAACATTTTAAACATGCAAACACTCTCGCACGTGCGTGTACTTAAGATAAACATATTGGGTGATGGAGTACCTTATCTTTAACGTTGCGTATGTGGGGAGGAGGAGGGAGGATGAGGATGTGTGATAATGGGGGTGGGGAAGTTATGGAAAGAAAGAAAGAAAGAAAGAAAGAAGGAAAGAAAAAAGAGACATTTGTACACACACACATATATATATATATATATCATCATCATCTCAGCCCGTAACCCGTCATGGGTCGTAGGGGTGCCATGGTGGAAGCATCAGCAGACAGGGTCCTCCACTGCTCTCTATCCTCAGCAATGCGTACAAGTGTGGAAAAACCGTGTCCTGCCCATTCTTTGATGTTATCAGCCCAGGATTTTCTCTGCCTTCCTCTTCTCCGTTTACCTTCGACTGTTCCCTGAAGGATCGTTTTCGAAAGGGAGTCATGACGAGTTACATGCCCAAACCAGGCAAGCTTTCGATGTTTCACTACTGACAAAAGTGGTTCTTGGTGGCCTGCATAGGTGTTTATCTTCTCTCTAACATAGACATTTGTTTTGTGCTCTTTATAGCAAATGCGCAAAATTCTTCTATAACATTTATGCTCGAAAGCCTGAATCCTTCGCTCCGTATCTGCAGTGAGTGTCCAGCTCTCACACCCATACAAGAGAATAGATAATACAAGTGATTTGTATAATTTGATCTTCACAGGAAAACTGATGTTACTTTTCCAGATCACATTCAACCTTGTCATGGCAGCTGAGGCCATCTCAAGTCTTGTCTTGATTTCTTTACTTGATCTTCCATCACTACATATAGTGGACCCGAGATATTTAAAGGTGTTAACTTCTTCTAACGTTTGCCCATTTAACGTAATGTTGGTCGGAACATGTTTCTTATGGCTATTCACCAATATCTTGCTTTTTTCTATATTAATTTCCATCCCATACGTTCTTGTTACTTTCTCCAGTCTAGAGGTAAGGTCTTGAAGTTCTGATTCTGATCCAGCTATCAGATCAATATCATCAGCAAAACATAGGTTGCACAGAGGTCGGCCTCCAATCGATATGGTTGATTTATAATCGTAGAGAGCCTCCTGCATAATATGTTCTAGATAAATATATAAATATATAGTACTTTGCAAAAAAAATGGCAGTCATATTTTCGCAACGCAGCACACTCATAGAAGCAAATAATAATAAAAACTGTTATGTCCAGAGGAAGATTGGTATCTCCCCTATCTATTAACAGTGGTTTCAGTACAATATAATGTTGCCTTCTCCAGCAAGGCAAGCCTGGATGCGGCGAGGCATACTTCCCACAAGTGTTTGTAGGTAATTGTGAGTCAGACTGTCCCAGTATTTTTCAGCTTCCTTCTTCAATTGTTCAACGTCTCTGAGTCCACTCTCTTTTAAATGATTCTTGAGTAGTGCACAAACGTTTTCAATTGGGTTTACGTCGGGACTGTTGCTGGGCCACTTCAGCACTATCACATTCTTCTCTTGCAGCCATGCTTTGGTGGTATGAGCTGTATGCTTTGGGTCATTGTCATGTTGAAATGTGCACCCATCGGGGTACATGACCTGCATAAATGGCAGAAGGTGTCCCTCTAGTATGTCGATGTACCTTTCTTTCGTGAGAATTCCTGTGAAAACACACAGTGGGGTGGCACCTCTTGCTGACACCCCTCCCCAAAGATGGAATTTCTGGGTATGTTTCGGTCGCTGGTACACAGGCGTTACAGAGTCTTTCGTCCAAATATTTATTTGAGCAGGATAAGACCAAACAGAACATTCATCTGAAAAAATCACACTGTCCCATGACAAATTTTTGTTTTCGTGGCACCAGTTCAAGCGCATCTGTTTGTGAGTCTCTGTGAGCAATGGTGACGAAATTACCCGCTCTTGTGTGTAATTCATCCTGTGTAGCTCACGGTTGACAGTAGCATTAGATACCTCTGGGCTTCCCAACTCGATCATGCGCTGCCGTATGTTTTCTACACTCTTCATTGGCCCAGCCCGAACGATTTGGGCGAGACGCCGATGGTCATTTGTGTCCAAAATTCTTGGCCTCCCACTACCTTCTTTTCGCTCGATTCCATTACCTGCTTTTAATTTACTCACAACTCTGTAGACAGTCCGCTCAGGAATGTTCAAGGTTTTAGAAATGTTGGAACGTGTTTGATTTCCTTCATTCCAAAGCTGTGAAATTAACATACACTTTGTCTTTGTATCCATTTTCTGCCACTAGCATTAGAAATTGTCGTCTGCTCTATTATCAAGGGACTGTACTCTACGCTAATTTTTTTTTAACTTTTGGTAGTGTTTGCTTACTTAAGTGGAGTGCAAATTTGGGGCAGAACATGCATATTTAATTAGATTTCAGCATATTTAGCTGAGCAATATGACTGCCATTTTTTTTGCAAAGTACTGTATATATATATATATATATATATATATATATATATATATATATATATATATATATATATATATATATATATATATATATATATATATATATATATATATATATATATATATATCGTTGCTTTTTACACCATATTACAAACATAATGCGCATTATTAAAATACTATGCCAGATTGAAATACAGATAAAGGTCATATACACTCGTACACACATATTCCTACCAAAGGTCTACTTTCATTAACAACATTATAAAACAGCCAACGTGTGATATATACTTCTTCTTTCTTCTTCGATCCTTAACCACCGACCGTCAAAGCAGTCAGTGGCCATCACGCCTAGTGGCGTCCTGTAGGGCAACAACAAACTGATTCCACTTTGCACGGTCGGTGGCTATCCTTCGTACAGTGCCCCAACTCTGGTTCATTCTTTGCATCTCAGCCTCCACAGTCCTCCGCCAAGTTGTTTTTGGTCGGCCTCTCTTTCGCTTTCCTTCAGGGGTCCAAAGCATAGCTGTTCTTGTGATGGCATCGGGGTCTCTTCTGAGGACATGACCAACCCAGCTCCAGCGTCTGCCAGCTATGATGGTATGCATGTCCTCTTGCTTGCTACGAGTAAGCAGATCTTGGTTGGTGATGGTATTCGGCCAAAAGATTCGGTGAATTTTTCTTAGGCATGTTGTGTGAAAAGAGGACAATTTTGACATTTCCTTCTCTGTGACTCTCCAGCATTCCGCACCATAGAGAAGCACAGAAAGCACGCAACTCTGGTATAATCTTAATTTTGTGCTTGTGCTGTATTGGGAGGACTTCCAGATGTTATTTAGGCTAAAGAAGGCTGTTCTTGCCTTATTCATTCTGATGTTGATGTCTTTGCCTGCCCCACCGTCTGGTGTTACTATGCTTCTTAGGTATGTGAAGGTATCTGTCTGTACCAGTTGCTGATTCCTTACTGATATGGGCTCAGGGTTGCTCACATTGAGCGTCATGACCTCAGACTTCTTTAAATTGATGTTCAAGCCCACCTGCTGGCTAAATTTATTTAGTCTATCCGTTTTTTCCTGGATGTGTTGATGTGAATGTGCCAGCAATGCAATGTCATCTGCATATTCCAGATCTTCCAATGTTGAAAATGTAGTCCATCTTATTCCTCTTGGACTGCCCTCTATTGTCTGGCGCATCACCCAGTCTATGACTGTTAAAAATAGAGTGGTTGATAAGGGGCATCCCTGTCGTACTCCTGTCTTCACTTCGAAGGTTAGGTTGCTCTGCCCAACACTACACGTAAAGTTGGCATAGAGGCTTTTTATGATTGACACTATGCAGCTTGGAATTCCATAAGCCCTCAGTATTTTCCATAAACTGTCCCTATGTATGCTGTCAAAAGCCTTTTCAAAATCAACAAAATTTATGTAAAGCTGTCTTTGCCATTCTGAGCACTGCTCTATAATGTTCCTGAGAGTGAATATATGGTCTACACATCTTCTGTTCTTTCTAAATCCTGCTTGTTCTTTCCTCAGTTTGTAGTCTACTGCCTTTAAAATTCTCTATATAATTATCCTGCCTAGTATTTTGCTGGGAACTGAGAGAAGAGTGATTCCTCTCCAATTATTGCAGTCTGAAAGATCTCCCTTCTTGGGCAATTTGACAATTATTCCTTTGTTCCACTCTGATGGTGTTGTCCCCGTTTTCCACACTTGTGCAAATAGTGGTTCTAATAGTTCTGCTGCTAGCTCAGGGTCTGTCTTAAATAGCTCTGCATTTAAGTTATCATAGCCCGGAGCTTTACCGTTCTTTAACCCTTTGATTGCTGTGATGATTTCTTCTTTTCGTGGAATGTCTGTATTTACATCTAGATCGTTTTCAGCCTCAGGAACATTCAATTGTGTCTCTGGTATTTCCTTGTTCAGAGTTTCTCTGAAGTGCTCTGCCCATCTTGTTTCCTGTCCCCCTGCTGTCTTGATGAGATTTCCTTGCTTATCTCTTACTAATGTAATATTATTTGCACCTTGTTTTCCGCTGATGAATTTAGTTATTTTGTATACTGTGCTTTGTTCATTTCTCAGTGCTGCCTCTTCTGCCTGTTTTGCAAGATCGTCTAGGAAATTCCTTTTGTTGGCTCGGGTTTGGCGTTTAACTTCCCTGTCCAGTTGACTGTACTGTTCGCTATATAATTGCTTTAACCTGGGGGACTTCGCTTCTGTTTTCTTTCTTTTCATTTCCTTTCTCATCTTTATGGTGTTTAGTGTTTCTGGTGTTATCCAGTCTTGCTTCTTCCTTTCCTGGAATCCTAAGCATGATTTGCTGCTTTCCTTATATATTGTTGAAATGGTGTTGAAATTCTGGTCTATATCATCAGTCAATGTCTTTTCCTGGCTTTTGGCAAATTGATATCGTTTCTTAATGTCGGCCGCAAAAGCTTTTCTGGTAAGGGGGTCCTTCAATTTGCTGATGTCAAACCTTTTCTGTGTAGTTACAGTTGGTCCAGCCCTTCTTAGTTTCACTTTCAGTTTTGCTACTACTAAGTGGTGATCACTTCCCACATCTGCACCTCTTCTTACCTTCACATCTTGTAATGCATGTCTCCATCTACCGTTAACCATGATGTGGTCTTACTGGTTTCTGTCCCGACCATTTGGTGATTCCCATGTTAACTTGTGAATTTCCTTATGTGGGAAAAGTGTTCCTCCAATGACCAGGTTGTTAATGCTACAGAAACTTATTAGCTTATCCCCATTTTCGTTTGCTATTCCGCTGCCGCATTTCCCCATTGTTCTTTCATTATATGTATTGTGTGTACCAACTTTCGCATTGAGGTCTCCCATTACTATAACAAGATCATATCTAGGTGTGTCCTCCATTTCTTTCTGCAGTTGTTGATAGAATTCATCCTTGACCTCCTCATCGTTATCATTCGTTGGTGCGTAGCATTGTATTATTGTAGTTTTGGTGAATCTCTCTCTCAATCTCAATCGTATCAGTCTGTTGTTGATGGGTTTCCATTCCAGTAATGTCCTTTCTATCCCTTTCTGTAGAATAATGGCTACGCCTTCACTGTGCTGTCCATCTTCTCTTCCAGAGTAAAGTACTGTTTCTCCTGTTGCTGTTTTGACTTTTCCTGCCCCTGTCCATCTGCTCTCGCTTATCCCCAGGATGTGTAACCTATAGTTTCTCATTTCTGCCGTGACCTGTCTTAGTTTACCTGTCTCGTACATTGTCCTGACATTCCAAAATCCTATTCTTGTATCCTGTTTTGCGGTCAGGACATCCGTTTTCATGTCAGTGGCTTCCTTTCGGCTTTCACCACTGACAGTCATACGAGCCACAGACTCCGAATGTCCATCCCGCAGCAAAGTTTGTTCATTTGATGTTGTTTCCGTAACTTCATTATTTTTTTTACATAGACAGGGGTGTCAGCCCTATGCTAAAACCCCCAACCTGGAGGACCAGGGTACCAGCTTTTGTCTGACCCCTACCCACACAGACCAGTCCAGCTTGGTTGAACCTACCAGGAGTAAAACTCCCACTGGCATAGCTCTGGGGATTGTCAGGGTACGCAAGCTGCCATACCGCTACAAGGTATAGGTACCATTGATGGCAGGTGATATATACATTCATGATTAAAATGTTAGGCAATGCTGTGTGATTTTTTTGTTTTCCTTACTGTCAATTATTTCCCCCTGAATTCGAAGGTATGAGCAGTACAATACCAGCGTCAAAGACTTCCCACGAACACACTTAGGGATCAGTGGGCAAGGTCAGACCTTGACACTGTAACGACATCTAGAACTATGGTCAACATGACCTCCCGCGAATATACGAGTAGTTTAAAAGGTCGAGCTGAAATACTTGAGAGGATACGGGAGACTGGGGAAAGGAGAAGGGGCACAGAAGGCTGAAAGCGGACTTACAAAATGTTAGGATAGAACGAACGAACGAACGAACGAACTTTATTTTCAAAGGGTTAAGAATTGGGCACGCAGGCCCGTCTGACATTCTGCCCTTCCTCTCTCTCTCATCATGTATACTAATATCCTTTCATAGACAGAGAATGAGATAGTAGTGAGACGGAGGGAGGGCCATTGGGGAAAGAAAGAGTCATTTTACGAATCAAGGCTGCCTCGTTAAGGAAGAGGTACCATCTCAAGGGCTATTGATAAAACTTTCTGACGAAAAATGTGCAGAAATAAACCAGCGTTGAAAATACGATGATTAAACATGGCAAGATTCCGAAAACACCAAATCTGATTCCGAAATTCTGATAAAATAATCAAGATCAATGTGAGTGTGCTATTTTCTGCTTTCGGAATTATGTTTAACATGATTGCTTTGTATATATCTGATTTTTGTGTTGTTTGTGAATCGATCATTTTCTGCAGTAGTTTCATTGTAGGTGTGATTGTACTGCATTCAAAAAACAAATGATCTTCTGTTTCTTGGATGCTTTTCTTACATAGCTGACATTTTTTTATTTGGTTGGATCTGTGTGCTTCTCGTTTTGTTGTGGGTGTCATGTTGTATATTAGTCTAAAAGTGACCTCTCTTGCTTTAGCAGTGATTTTTGGGTTGTGCAAGTTAGTGAAGGTTTCGGTGTAATTTTTTTATAGCATATTTCTGTCCCCTTTCAATTCTTAGGTGTAATGGTGGTGCTAGGAGTTTAACTAAATGTTTATATATTGCATTTGTTGTCTGGTGAATTAATTTTTCATGTCCTTGGATGGCTTGTATGCATGTCTTATAAAATGAGGGCATAGGGTCGAAGTGATGGGGGAATTGCATTGTTCAGTGGTCTCAATTTGGAAATTCTGAGTCCCATGTAATAATGAGCGAGTGTGTGTCGTTCTGGGTGTTTGATGATGCTGCCTGTATGTTTAATTCTGAGTGCCTGGATCTTTGTTTCTATGTCTTGAAGGGCAGTCCCTCCGTGTTTCTTTTCTTGTATACGTGTCTTGTGTTTAATGCTGTAAATTGTGCGACCAAAAACGAATGCTCTGACCTGTTTGTTTAAATCTGTGATAGTCTGTTTTGGGGGGTCGAAAATTGTGGCAATGTAAAGTAGCTTAGGGAAAATGTATGTATTTACAATTAAACTTCGTCCAAAAATCGTTGTGGTTTTGTATTTGTATCTGTGCAGCATGTCTCGTATCTTGGATGTTAGATTTTTTCCATGTGTCTCTGTGTGTGCGATTTTGATGTGAGGGAAAGGTTATACCATAGATTTTGATGTTGTTTGTTGGTGTTAGTCCAAAGATAAAGTCTGCTTTGTTCTTCCAGCTGCCTATGCCCATTATTGTTGATTTTTGCACATTTACTTTTGCTCCGCTACCTTTGCTAAAGTCTGTGAATGTGTTTAGGATAATTTCTATAGACTTTTTGTTTGGTGGGGAAAAGATGGTGTCGTCTGCATAGGCGAGCAACTTTTGTTCACCTTTCCCTTGTATGAAAGTGCCCTTGATAGAGCTGTATTTTCTAATGTTCTCTAGCAGTGGTTCTAGTGCAAGAACATACAGTAAAGGAGAGAGAGGGCATCCCTGCCTTACAGATCTTGTTAGCCTGAAGGTGTTAGTTAATGTATGATTTACTAACACTTTGCTCTCGAGCTTCATGTACAGAATATTAATCCATTGTCTGAAGTGTTCACCTATGTTGCAATGTAGTAATGTTTTGTGGGGGTATGAGTGTGATATTCTGTCAAAGGCTTTCTCCTGGTCAAGGGAAAGAACCGAAGACTGACAATCCTTCTGGTGTGTGTAGGTGATTATGTCTCATGAAATGTGTGTGTTGATGGATGTTTCTGTGCTGGACGCTACACTGCTGGTCTTCGTGTATGAGGGTCGCCATGAATGGTTTTAGTTTGTTTGTTAAAATTTTATAACCTACGTTTAAGAGTAATATTGGTCTGTAGTTTTTAAGAAGTGTTTTGTTGAAGTTTGGTTTTGGTATTAGAGTGATGTAAGACATGTTTAGGCTTGGTGGGAGTTCCTTATTCTCAAAGGCTTCTTTGTATACATGTAGTAAAAGAGGCCCTAGGGTAGGAAAGAAGTGTTGGTAAAATTCTGTCGTAAGTCCGTCAGGTCCTGGTGATTTGTCTTTTTGCATTGCATTCACTGCGAGTGTTATGTTTGTTAGTGTCAGCTCAGTGTCTAGTGTTTGTCTGCGTCAGATAATTTCTTCGTAAATTGCATAAATCTATCTTGTATATATGGTTGAACATTTTCTTCTGTGTACAGGTTCCTATAGTAACTTTCGAAAGCCTGCACTATGTGTTGTGTTTCTGTCTGTGTGGCCCCTTCTAAATCCACTATTTGGCCTATCTGCTTGCAGCGTTGTATATTTTGTTCTATCGCCATGTATTGTTTGCTGGGAGTCTCTTGTGTGATTGTGTTGAGTTTTGTCCGTAATAGGGCTCCTTGGAACCTGTGGTGTTTATATAGTTCCAGTTCATTTTGTAGCGTGAGAATGGAGGGAGAGTTTTTGTCTGTTTGCTTTTTTAGTTGTATAGCTTTCTCTATCAATGTCTCTTGTTGAATGCGGTGTGTGTGTGATAGATGCCATTAGCTGTGTTCGTTCGCGTATGGTGCTTTTAAGTGTTTCCCAGTGTTCTTGAATATGTTCTATTGGTATGTCGCTTGCGTATGTAAGAACTAGTTTGGTCATGTGCTCTACGTATGTTTTATTTTGGAGCAAAGTGTTGTTGAATTTCCAGTGTGGGGAACTTTTGGAATGCGTGCTTGCTTGTGTAGTGCTAATGGCTGCAAGTACTGCTTTATGATCTGTGAACTTGAGAGCTTCTGGCAAGTGTTTTGCTTGAATTATGTGGTGTGTTGACGGCATATAGATTCTGTCTAATCGTGCAGCTCTGTAGTGTGCGGTGTGTGCATGCGTTGTTTCAATACTGTGGGTGTGTGTGTGTCTGTTGGCATTTAATAAGCTGTGCGTATCCATTATGGTTTGTATAATGTCTAGTTGGTGTGCGTCTTCTCTGATTGCTCTCCTTATCTGTGTTCTAACTACTCCGCCAACAACATCCATATCTGTCAAAACGAAGTTAAAATCGCATCCTAATATAATATTATGTCCTCTGTATGGGAGCCGCGCTGGTGTAATGGCTTCGGCGTTGTACTGGCGACCAGGTGTTCATGGTCCAAACCCGGGCGTCAGCGTTTGAAGAAATGTTTACGGCCGGAAATTCGACTGAATAGCCTGAACGGCTCCTGTGATATACCCTCTGTGGATGGGAAGGAGCGAGCTCCTGACCGGGTTGGAAGGAAAGTCCTCAGGTTCCCCAGCCTCGCAATGACATGTCATTGGGCCGAAGGGCTGACAGCCCAAGTGCCGCTGGTTAAGGGGGGGGGGGGATGTCCTCTGTATGACTGAGTGAGCAAGTTGTCTATATTTTCGTAAAATTGTGGTTGGTGGTTGTAGTTTGCTGGAGCGTGTATATTCACTACCGTGTATGTGTGTATGTTGTTTCCTACTTGAGCGATGGTTATCTTGCCCTCGTTGTCTCGGTTTGTCCTAAGTATTTCCCATCTGTCTGATGTTTGTAGTATAGCTGTTCCTGAACCTGTGTTGTGTATGGCTAAACTAAAGCATGAGTGTCGTAGTCCTAACTGGGATGTGATTTGTAATGCATGTTCGTCTGTGTGTATGTTTGTTTCCTGCAAAAGTATAAAGTCTGGCTTGTGTTTATGTATAAGTGTTATGATGTGATGTAGTTTTGAGCGAAGGCCACTAACATTTACACTAATTATCAACATTTCATCTGCCATTTTATGCGTCTAATATGGAATGAATAAAAAGGATATGTTTGTAATGACATTGTGGGATATATTACATAATAATAATAATAGCCCCTTCAGTCATAACTGACTATGGGAATGCGCCCCTGAGGTGACAGCCCTCAGCTGCTTATTTTCCTGGTGCTCCTTTCGACGTTTTCTCCCCTCCTCTGCTTGTTGTGTGAGCCTCTCTTCGCCCAATCTGAGGTGGCACCGTAAATAGCATCGCCACTTAGTGCGATCGGCAGCTTCATCCTCCCATGTTGCTGGATCCATGTCCAGTGCCCTCATATCTCTCTTGCACACATCTTTGAACCTCAGCTGTGGTCGCCCAACTGTTCTCTTGCCATCTGCTAATTGTCCGTAGAAGATATCTTTTTGGATGCGACCATCTTCCATGCGGCGAACATGGCCAAGCCAGCGAAGTCTGCGCTGTCTAAGCAGTGTATACATACTTTGAAGGCCAGCACGTGACAACACCTCGACATTTATCACTTTATCTTTCCACGAAATGCCGAGGATGCGGCGTAGACACCGTAAATGGAAGGTATTGAGCCTTCTTTCTTGCTTAGCATAGGTCGTCCAGGTCTCGCTGCCATATAGGAGTGTGCTGGTGACGCAGGCATTATATACCGCAGCTTTGGTCTTCATTGTGAGTTTGGAGTTTCCCCAAACACGCGATGTGAGGCGGGCAAAGGTAGCTGCAGCTTTGCCAATGCGGCTGTCGATTTCTGTATCCAGTGAGAGTTTGTCATTGATGGTAGACCCTAGGTATGTGAAGTGGTGCACCACTGCCAATTCATAGTTATCGATAGTGATAACTGGTGCAGCACCCGCATCCTGACTCAGCACATTCGTTTTCTTTAGACTTATTTTGAGGCCAAAGTCCTTGCATGCTTTAGTGAAGCGATTCATCAAGTTCTGAAGCTCCTGTTGGCTTTGAGTGACGACTGCAGCATCATCAGCGAACAACAAGTCTCTTATAGTGACCCTTCTGATTTTTGTTTTTGCCTTCAGCCTTGAAAGATTAAACAGACGGCCATCTGACCTAGTGTGAAGGCATATTCCTTCAGTTGCATCTCTGAATGCATGTTTCAAGAGTAAGGCAAAGAAGATCCCGAAGAGGGTCGGAGCCAGAACACAGCCTTGTTTAATATATTACATACCGTTAACAAATTGGTCCTAGTGTCTTTCTTGGTTGTTGTAGCAAGTATTTCCACCGTCTTCTAGGTCTATTACGAGTCTGGTAGTTGATCTGGTCGGTGATGTGTAGTTTGTGTTGTCTTCCAGGTCCTGTGTTGGGGTGGTTGTCTGACTAGGATTTGCTGGGTTGGGTTGGGCAACGGTGTCTAGAATCGCAGTTTCTTGTGTTGATCTATCATTGGATCCTGCGTTGCTTGTCTTCTCATGGGTCTTGGGTCTTGTTACTCGCTGGCTTATTTTTCTTGGTGTCATGGGATGTAAGGGTGTTTTGTTGTTTTCCATTTCTGTACTGGTACTTGTTCCATCACCAGGACTGTCGGGGGTTGAATGTAGTCGCTGCCTTTTGTTCCGGGAGTCGGGAAAGGAAACTACTTTCCACCCATCCTCCGTGGTCAAAGGCTCTGTGGGTTCTTCGTCGTTGCTCTCAGCGGGCTCCGTACTGTTCGTTTGGAGTCTTGGCCACTTTGTGCTGAGATCTTTTCCTGGTTTTCTTGAACAGCGGTTAGCCCAGTGAGTGTCCTCACCACAATGAGGGCACACTGTTCGCCGTCCAGGCACTGTTACCATAATGTTTTGTTTTGGTGCATTCACCTCTTTCAAACGTAGTACTACGTAATGTGGGATATCTGTCGATGGCCGACAGAGCACACCCCATTTATCCGGAGCATTTCGAATCTTATAGACCTCGGCTTCTTGGTCGCCCGTAACTGATGCCGCCAAGGCTTTCACAGTCGTTTCTTTCATTGTTGGCGGAAGCCAACTGAGGGGGACTTTTGAGCGTTCTTTTTCAAGGTGCTCAATATGCAGGGTTAGTTCTGGGTTGGAAAGCTGTATTTTCCTTCCGTGCAGTTTCTCGAAGACACGTCCATGGACATGTGATGTCAGATTGAAATACCAGCGGACGGGATTCTCAAATCTGTAGAGAGAGGAGACGCCATCGCTCGGTATTTCACCAGGGCCCATCAGCGACGCCTTCGCCGCGGCCTGAGGGCCGGTTATTGACAACAGCAGGGTGCCGATTTATGGAGGCATCCTCCCTCTAGTGAGTCCATTTCCAGATCAAAAACTGCAGTTGCTTTTTTTGCTTCCATCTCAAACAAGGTTTCAGTTTACACCGTTAGAAGATAATAAAAATAAATTTAAATGGGATCAAGGATGATCAAAAATGAACAAATGTATCGTTGTTGTATATTTCTTTATCCTTGGAACACTAGAGGTCAAAAAATATATATTATTTGTTCGTTCTAAACGTATGATCTTACTTTTTTTCGGATCAAGTATACTTTATTCATTCTTGGTGGGGGGACAAAACTTGAGTGTCACAAGAAACATTCACTTCTCACTTTGTCTTGTTTTCTACAAGTAACCCCCACACTGATGTGGAAATAAAAATTTAGTGTTATCTTCTTTGCTGTCTCAAGATGTTAAAAATATGATGGATGGGTAGAAAAGAGAAATAATGCAACGGAGAATGGAATGACACCTATAAAATATTAAATCTTTCATTAAACGAGAAGATATGAAGTGGAGGAACATTTTATGGATACCGGTATAACAAAACACTGTGGGGGCTTTATAATAAAGAATGAAAAAAAAAAATTTGTCATTCGCTTTTTTGCTAGAATATACACATTTTAAAAGGTATCAAATTTCACTGCAAGGTAAAGTTAAAGTTTAAAAAAACCGACAAGAAAATAATAGAAATATATTCAACATAAATAGAAAAAAAAAACATGCATGTCTGTACAGATGTAACAATACTCCTTCCCTTGCTTACAAGCTAACACTGAAGTGCAAAACAAGCACACACACACTCTGATTATGAAGTGGTCGAGATAATGTGAACTTTTGCATTGTGAACTGTGGCAACATGGAAGGTATTATTAGTCTAGTCTTCCTCTCCATCCTCTTCATCAGATTCTTCTTCAGCACTCTGCAGCTGTTCCACAAATTTCTTCATCTGTTCCAGGAAGACACTTTTGCCTTTAGCATTGTGGCTGTCTTTGTACCACGAAGATCAAAGTATGATCTTACTTTTTTTTTTTTTTAACAAGCAATTTTATTAGAATTTATTAGACAAAGTAATAGCAAATATTACCTAAAAAACCAGAAAAATGAAGTTTTGACATCAAAACTAAGGGATATATATATATATATATATATATATATATATATATATGTGTGTGTGTGTGTGTGTGGCGTTCTCCAACTTGCGCTTAGGTTTAATGATTTAATTCATGGAAGAGTAAACATATTAGCAGTAGCCAAGTGGTCATACGAGAGTCCTTAAACTTGCTACATACACAGCCACACAAGAATTGAAGAAACGTCCAGCTTATTCACATCACGAACATGTTTATTACAAATAAAACGTATGCTCCAATGAAGTATTACTTGTAAGACATCTGTCACTACACATCTTTAACTCCCCTGGCATAGGGTAAATGCAGATACTGGCATATAACAGTCTGTCCGTAAATGTCGAGATCCAGTTCTGTAATCAGCTGTATCTATGAACATACGAATATATAAGAACAGGAACATCGCCTGTCTTCAGTCTGCAAACATCAATATATCATTTCTATCCACTCATCTACCTATCCTGTGAATGAATCAGGCACTCTGTCATTCCAGGATGACAAGACTTACTTCAGAACATATCTATCAAACACACTGACATCTGAAATATCTCGGAGCGATTTACACATGCCTCCTCACTCTTCCAAGACACACAGCCCAAATGCCCCGTGAACCCTAGGCTATCATCTCGCCTCCTGTTGACCTCTCTTGCACACTAATTCGTGACGTCGTATCCGCCGCAATGCGACAGATCGTAATAAAACCTTGTGGACGATGCTATTTAATAGCTAGATATAAGAACATAAATAACTGCATATAATATGTACGTCACATTTTCCCTCCTCCCCTGTCTGAGGAGAAAAATGAAATTTTTCTTCTTCAGAGGTAGGTAAACAAAATATAAAATGAGGTTCCAGTGCCAAGTAGACAGTTCAAATATAATACGAGCGGAGACCAGGAAGTACTCCAACCCCTGTGTCTGTCATGAGAAAGCCAAATTTAACACAACGTGAGGACATTGATATGAAAATATCAAAGCCAAAGTCTTACTCAAGTCGAGACAATATGACACATAAGAAGTAGATGACCTGCCTTCCAGTAACTACGACTACGTGTTATATGAACTCATCCATGCCTGTCAATCATTTTCACTCTAATGTCACATACTTTTGGTCTAAGTCCTGTCAGGTTATAGACTTAGTGAATATTGTCACTTAATCCAATTGCAAAGTAATTATGCTATAGATGACCATTAAGTAATTATAATATATATGAAAGTTGTAAGCCACATGCAATGAAGTACATGATGTAATACCTTCATGATAAGAGAATAATGTTTTCTGTTTTTCTACTCTTTTTCCCATTCATATTATGTTTTGTTTTCTTCTCTCACATGAGTCTTTATTCACAATCTCAATGGATGATATACCATGATGATTAAGACAAGCATAATAAGTCCCCACGACCCTGTGTAGTTTGGTAAAAGTAGTTAATGTCAATGCAAACAAGACATGCTCAGTTGGTATAAGACTTCAGTAGATGCAAGAAAATTAGTGTAGCAGAGTACAAGGACCATGCGTAGAGATACTCCTTCTTACACACGGTGTGTCTATTAATCAAAGTCTAAGCACCAAGATAGTAATAAAAATTAATGTGTCCCAAAAAAAAAATATATATATATATATTGGGTAAATATCACTATTAAGTTTGTTGAGCACAAAAATTGTGAGTTCATAAATCCATGAAGATAATTCAAGTTCACGGTTCCTGTCCATGGATTACACTGACAAACAACATTTTTCTTTCTTATATAAGAATAAGTGTTCTTAGGTCAGTTTCTTGCGCTGATTTCAAATCTGAAATCCGTTTATCTCTATCACGTCGGGTTCTTAAGATATTTGAGAATAAATATATTTTTGGGAAACCGTTATTTGCTCCGTTTCATTTTTACTATATAACTTATTAAAAATTAATAAAAAGCGACATAATTCTACTTTTTATACTGCTAAAAGATGCATGACATATGTTACGTGATTTTTCAAATAGTTACTGTATTTTGAAATAATTCTGAGCGAAATATGGCTTCTAGAAGTTGTAGAAATTCGGCTGATCTGTTCTGTTATGTGTGCGGATGTTTTAACGATCGTGTTGACCAGAAAAACTTTACACCATTACTAAAGAAAGCATATGAACTTTATTTCGATTCGAAAGTTGATGATGCAAATAAATCTTGGAAGCCAAATGCAGTTTGTTCGATACATTGGCAGGTTGGTTACGAAAATCGCCGAAGCATAAGTCGATGCCTTTTGGAGTGCCAGTAATATGGCGTGAACAAACAAATCACACTACTGATTGTTACTTCTGCTTGACAAATATCCATGGTTTCACTTTTAAAACTAGAAAGTCTGTGGTTTATCCAAATATTGAATCGGTTTCGAAACCAGTGCCTCATGATCCAATCACGTGTCCGATCCAAGTACCACCAGAACAATATCCGTTGGACGTGAATGAACCATCAGAAAGTGATAGTTTACCTGCTTTAGAAACTAATTCTGACTCAGATTACATACCGGTGAATGATGGTGTTTACTTAATTAACCATTCAGAACTTTCAGATCTAATACGTGATCTCGCTCTTACCAAAGAACAAGCGGAATTACTCGGTTCGCGACTCAAAGAATGGAATCTTTTAGCGCCCAATACTCCGATATCTAAATTTCGTCATAGACACAGAGAACTTGTTCAATACTTTGAGATGGATGATGACATTTGCTATTGCAAAGATGTAAACGGTCATGAGCACATAGTCAACGAATGGCGATTTTTCATCGATTCTTCCAAGACTAGTCTAAAAGCCGTGTTATTGCATAACAGAAATTTATTTTCATCAATTCCAGTCGCCTACTCTGTTCATATGAAAGAAACTTATGACAATATGGCTATACGTTTGGAAAAAATAAAGTACAATGACTACCAATGGCGGATTTGTGGAGACCTAAAGGTCATTGCAATTCTCACGGGCATGCAGACTGGGTATACTAAATTTTGTTGCTTCCGATGTGAATGGGACAGCCGCAACAGACAGGAACATTATGCAAGAAAGGTGTGGCCTATCCGGGATCGTATGCAGCTCGGGCATAAAAATGTAATACACGAGCCATTAGTTAACAAAGACAGCTTCATTTTACCACTGTTACATATAAAGTTGGGGCTCATGAAGAATTTTGTAAAAGCGTTAGATAAAACGAGCAAAGCTTTCACTTATCTTCGAGAAAAGTTTCCGCAAGTTAGCGATGCAAAGATAAAGGAAGGTATCTTTGTAGGACCTCAGATTAGGAAAGTTATTGCAGACAAACAATTCGAGAACTTGTTACATGGTAGTGAACTTCGCGCATGGATGGCATTCAAATCGATCGTCGATAACTTTCTGGGAAATCACAAATCTGTCGACTATGTGCATATTGTTAAGCAGTGCATAGATGCATACAGAATTATGGGCTGTAACATGTCCCTCAAAATCCATTTGCTCGATTCGCATCTTGACTTTTTCCCTGACAACCTTGGCGAAGTCAGCGATGAACATGGAGAACGATTCCATCAAGATATCGCCGTAATGGAGTCACGTTATCAAGGACGGTGGAGTGTGACCATGCTTGCCGATTATTGTTGGATGCTTCATCGCGATGTACCACATGCCATTCACCGACGAAAGTCGACTGCAAAGAAATTCAAGCCTACATAACTGTTATACTTCTTGTACGAATGATGTTGTAATACTGTATGCATTGTTAAAGAACTTCAATTGCGTATTTCTAGAGATCCCGACCTGATAGAGAAAAACGGTTTGCAGATTTAAAAACAGCGCATTAAAATTGACCAGAAAAACATAGAAATGTTAGAGAAAGAAAAAAAAGTTTTTTTTGTTAGTGAGTGTTATCAAATACAAGGTAATAAATTATCCCTGGAGAGTTTCTTTTGTTCACAATGTGTACTGCGAAGTACCTGAATCCTGAGTATGATTAATGTCCCTTGGAGGAAAAGTTATACGCTCTGTAGTGTCCCTTGTTTCCATCACCGATAAAGTTTCATACCAACATATAATGCAAGTATCCATGCATACTAGTTGCTGTAAACAAAGTCCTTGAACTATGCGAATAACAGTCTCATGGAATGAACATAAAGATAGTCAAATGTGGCAGATATAAGTGTACCTATAGGTTGTCGAAGACAACTAGCTTGAATATGACAGATTCTCAGATTTTCTCCATCTGGGGGATTCCGTGATGTATCAAACCAGTACTAGACTAGATGGTTGTACAGCGTGACAGGACGTCTGCAAGATTGTTCTCAGAGCCCTTGATCGCCCGGATGGTGTAAGAGTATGGCTGTAGACTTAGGGCATATCTAGCTGTTCTTTGATTTGAAAAATTAGCATTTTGTAGATATGCTAGAGCCCTCTGGTCTGTTTCGATGACAAATGGAGCCCCAATCAAGTATTTCTGCAGTTTGGCAACACTCCATGATATAGCTAGGAGCTCTCTTTCCAGAATGGGGTAATTGGCTTCTGTTGAAGATAACTTGCGGCTCACATACAATACTGGATGTAAAATATTGTTGTGGAGTTGCATCAAAGACGCTCCTATCGCATATTGAGATGCATCACACCTGAGAGTAAAGGAGATAAATGGATTAGGCAGTTTCAATATTGGTGCCTGTGAAAATAAAGATTTAATACGGTTTAATACATCTTGACATGGCTGTGTCCAGACTATTTTGTTAGGACATCCCTTTTTCAGCAAAGATGACAAAATGGAAGTTATTTCAGAGAAACGAGGAATGAATTTCCTGTAAAAGTTGATTAGACCTAACAAACTCATGACTTTTTTTTGGTTTTAGGAACCTCAAGATTAAGAATTTTTGAGACAGTGTCATCATCTGTTTTCAAGAATCCTTGAGAAATTCTATGTCCCAGAAAAGAAATTTCTTTATAGCCGATCTGGACTTTTGAAGGTCTAGCAGTGAGGTGGTGACTGCGTAGAATGTCCAATAAAGATTGAAGACCTAAGATATGGTCCTGCCAAAAATTGTGGAAGAGACAGATATCGTCAATATATGTTATGATATCAGGCCGACCAGCAAATAGTAATCTCATCATCCGGACAAACGTTGCCGGTGCGTTCACTAGCCCAAAACACATATGAGTCCACTGATATAATCCATTAGGAGTGGCAAAGGCAGTGTAAGGCTTAGATCTATCTGTTAAGGGAATCTGCCAGTAGCCTTTTGAAAGATCAAGTTTACTGAAATATGTGGCATCAGACATCTTTTCCAGTAAGGAATCAAGAACAGGCATAGGCTCTGCATAAGTAGAAGTTATACCGTTAAGACGACGGAAGTCTATACAGATTCTAATGGACTTATCTTTTTTCCTAATAATCACTAGAGGAAATGAGTAAGGTGATTGAGATGGTTCTATAATACCCATTTTAAGCATGTTATCAATTTCCTTATCCACTTGAGCTTGAAAATGAATTGGTATGGGATATGGCTTTATCTGGATAGATGTTTGATCTTGAAGTAGAATGTCGTGAGAGATAACATCAGTACTTCCTGGGATATCAGTCAACACATCCTGATAGGATTGTAACAGAGTAGAAATTTGAGTCTGTTGATCAACTGATAGGTCTGGAGATATAGAAACATCCCTCTAAGATTCTGACGCTTGAAGCGGAACAAAAGATAATGGCAGAGAGACATCTTCGAATGAAGACTCCTCATCATGAATTACAGCAAGTGAGGAATAGTTTGAGTCAGACGCATCAATGGCCTCGAAAATTGGTTGAAGATTACCAGGTCGAGAATGGAATTTTTGGAACATATTGATGTGAAATGTTCTATGTTGACCCTTTATATCCACAATATAATCAACATCAGTTAACTGTGAAACCACTTTATATGGTCCCCTCCATGCAATTAATAGTTTATTCTCTTTTGTGGGGAGAAGCACATATGCTTCATCACCAGGCCACAATAAGCGTAATTTTCTCTTCTCATTAATGAATAGTCTGGTTTTTCCTTTTGCTCTCTCTGAAGCATCCACTGCTATCTGGCATGCTTCCACAATTTTTTTTCGTAGATTTACAACATACTCATAAGAGGATTGAACCTCCTCTGACAACTCGGAGCCCACGAGAAGCTGTTTTAAGATTGCCATGGGACCTCTAGGCTTTGCCCCGAAAATTAATTCGAATGGCAAAAACCCGGTTTGTTCGTTTGGGATTTCCCGATAGGAGAACAAAACAGCTGGTAAAATTCTGTCCCAGTCCTGTGGACATTGTGAGGTAACCTTACCCAACATCTGTTTGAGTGTCTTATTGAATCTTTCTACTGTGCCATTCCCTTCTGGGTGATAGGCACTACTTAGAGACCTCTCAATTTGAAAATCCTTCATAACCTGTGCCATAACTTCTGATGTAAATTGTCTACCTCTGTCTGATAGTATTTCCTCTGGAAACCCCAATCTACTGAAAATGATCATGAGTGCATCAGCAACATCTCTAATTGTGATGTTCTTCAGTGGTATCGCTTCAGGCCACCGTGTGCACATGTCAATGCACGTAAGAATGAATCTGTGGCCTCTTGCTGATACTACTGGTAATGGTCCTATGATGTCAATTGCCATCTTAGCGAATGGTCTGTTAGAGATATCAAAGGCCTGTATAGGTGCTTTGTGATATGCACCTTTCACAGCCACCCTTTGGCATGTCTTGCAAGTTCTACAAAAAGTTTTTACATCTTTGGTGACCGCAGGCCAGAAAAAATTGGACAGCACTCTTTGCTTAGTACGAGCTATTCCCAAATGGCCTGCACAGTTGACATCATGGGCATATTGTAAAATAAAAGGTCTAAAATTAGTTGGCACCATGATCGGTTTTTTCTCAGAATTAGCATCTTTAAAAATCCTAATTAAAATACCATTTTTGATGGTGTACCAGTGAATAGCCCTCTCGTTGTACACAACATCATCTTTTGTAGCAACCTTGAAAATTTTTTTCAATGAGTCATCATTATGTTGCATAGTAATGAACGACTCTTTACTGACAAGTGAAACTTGTAAATTGTCATCCTCCTCATTCCCTGATGCCGTACTATCATTGGCCTCTGCCTGAGCCTGTGCCCGTGAAGTAACTGCATTAGCAGTCAATAAATGCTGGTTTTCCCAACTTTTAATATCATCATCTGAGCACTCCTTCTGTCCAGGGAGGTTACTCAGAATCAACTCGCTGACTGGATTTTCCAACATACAAGCAAGAACGTTCCCTGTGAAGTAGGGTGTGTTTATGTAAACAAAGGCAGTTTGATAATATTCAACTGTGCCCCCGAAGGTAACACATTTCACCTGTTTACCTGTGTAACATGAGTTATCAACAAGAGATTGCCGCACCCCTACGGTAGTGCATGCCGTATCCCTGAGGACGGAAACCAGTCTATGATTAACAAAACCCCTGCAAAATTTAAGTGAACCTTTTCCATCATGAGAAGCAAGTACTGGTAGAGGGTGACCACAAATTAATCTGGGTACTTCATCTGTCTGAAAAAGAGTGTTGCAAGCAGAGCAATTTGCTTTATTAGAAAGATCAACACTGCATGCATTGGCATGAGACATGGTCTCAAACCCTTGATTCCCAGCAACTGAATGGTTGTTTTGTTCAACAGCAGCATTAGACATATGTGGGAGTCGAGATCCTCTGTAGTGCTGATTATTCCTGTTGTTCTGGTAATTACAATCATTATTATAATTTGATCTTCCTCTATTAGAATAGGAATTCTGAGTTCTGGTCCAGCCTCTGTTTGGTCCCTTAAATTGTTGTTGAGGCATATTTTCCTGGCTATATGGTCGAAATGGTCTGTATGCAAAGTTATACCGACCCCTGAAAGTTCCGGCATTCCGGCTAAAATTTCGTCCCCAACCTGAAGAATTATCAGGTGGTCCCTGTTTTTGATTTCTTGTATATAAAGCCTTTGCTGAAGCAACTGGTAATGCCTCCTTGATGTTCGAGTTGCTTATATTCCTCCCAGGATGTGCGATCATGAAACGTCGCCCCAAAATCTCCATTTCAGCAATGGTTTGCGGATCCCTCTCTTGGAGATAGGTCAAAAATTATGGACTGACTGAAGAGAGAACATTATCTCTTAGTATGAGATCCATAAGCGACTCAAAAGTATGATCGATTCGTGAACGTTCAATCCATCTATGAAAAGTAAGTTTGATAGATGCAATGTATTCTGCGAAGTCCTTGGCCGAGTCAGGCAATAGAGTTTTGAATTTTAATCTATAACCGTGAGTATCCAGCTGGAATTTTTTCAATAATAATGCCTTTATAGAATCATAGTCACTTCTAGAGGCATCATCCAAGGTGCAGATAGCTGTAAGGGCTTCAGATGAAAATAATGACATTAATTTACTAGGCCATTCAGATTTGTCCAGTTTATGTTCCTGACAAATTGTCTGAAACCTGTTCAAGTAACACGATATGTCATCGGATGTATGAAATTTGGGTAAATGAACCTTAAAAGGACAACCATGATCCCTTTTTGTTGTGCCCTGATTAGTGTTCTCCGCCGGTTTGTTCTCATTCTCAAGTTTAAGTTTTTGAAGCTGAATTTCAGCCATTTTTTGCTCATGCTCAAACTGTGCTAGCTTAAGCTTTTCTTCTTTTTCATCTTGCCTTCTCTTCTCAGCTAATTCTTGTTCTAATTTTTTCTCTTCCTTAGCCACCTGCTCTAAAGCAAACTCTTTCAAGGCCTTCGCTTGAACCCCAAGTCTTTCACCCAGAGTGACAAAATGTTCTAGGCGAGACATATTGAGGTAACCTGATGTAGTCAATCAATTACAACAATAACAAATCTTAACTAAAATTATATCACTTTTCAACAAATTGCCTTATACTTAATATCAGAACTGAACAATTCTGCACTATTTCCAAAGGATACAGTAATATATTTCCCAAAGGAGCAACCAAGACAATACAATTTAAGATATGTATATATATATAGACAATAAATCAAGCCTAACAAGGACAACACTAAGGAATAAAGAAAGATAAGGTATAAAAGTTTTAACAGGTAATGAAAAAAAATGTAATCAGTAGAAGATCCACCATTTAATATATGAATCAACTGAATTGATAGTCAGATTCGATAAACAGAGCACGACCAATAATGACGAAAAATCAAAATAATCAACAGAATATGACAAAGACTAACATTAAAACAAGTCCGCACACTAAAGAAAAAAATTAATAATAATAATCGTAATGATCTAACAAGTTATGATCATCACACAGTACCTATAGAACAATTTGTGTGTGCCCGCTTTACGGCGAGATGTATCACACAACAAGACAGCCGAGCCAACCTTGCCCGCTTATACAAGAATTACATATATTACTACATTAAAAAAATAAAACAAACATCAGAGCTGATGGAGATCCACCCAAAATATTCATGAACACAGACCGAAAGATGTAAAAAATCGCACTTATCTTGTATGAAAATAAAACAGTCTCCTTCCTGGCCTGAGATATGGTGCTAAGAAATGGATGTGCAGCTCTGAAGCACCCCACAGCAATGTAAAACGATTCGTCACTAGTCCTTCCCTACACTCCGGTCTGACAGGACTCCATTTTGAATGTGATTGTAGACTCGCAGAAGTCGCTCACTTGAAGTAGTGACTGCTGGTAAATTGATATTTTCCTCTAATGAATAAAATTCTTCGATAATGCTGGCCTTCTTAATTTTTCCACTGCCGACACCTTGATAATAATGAACAGTTAATTCATAATATATTTCGAAAATTACTTCAAAAATTTCCTCTCCTCCATGCAAACACCGCTCTGAGCAGATGTGACCTTCACCTTGTCCGTAAGTGGGACGACCCGGTAAACATTTGCTTGTAGACCTGGTTTTAAAATAATGTACTTTACGAGTTCAAAATCCACGGTACTTGGCCCCCAAAAAAGCTGTGGCGTTCTCCAACTTGCGCTTAGGTTTAATGATTTAATTCATGGAAGAGTAAACATATTAGCAGTAGTCAAGTGGTCATACGAGAGTCCTTAAACTTGCTACATACACAGCCACACAAGAATTGAAGAAACGTCCAGCTTATTCACATCACGAACATGTTTATTACAAATAAAACGTATGCTCCAATGAAGTATTACTTGTAAGACCTCTGTCACTACACATCTTTAACTCCCCTGGCATAGGGTAAATGCAGATACTGGCATATAACAGTCTGTCCGTAAATGTCGAGATCCAGTCCTGTAATCAGCTGTATCTATGAACATACGAATATATAAGAACAGGAACATCGCCCGTCTTCAGTCTGCAAACATCACTATATCATTTCTATCCACTCATCTACCTATCCTGTGAATGAATCAGGCACTCTGTCATTCCAGGATGACAAGACTAACTTCAGAATATATCTATCAAACACACTGACATCTGAAATATCTCGGAGCGATTTACACATGCCTCCTCACTCTTACAAGACACACAGCCCAATGCCCCGTGAACCCTAGGCTATCATCTCGCCTCCTGTTGACCTCTCTTGCACACTAATTCGTGACGTCGTATCCGCCGCAATGCGACAGATCGTAATAAAACCTTGTGGACGAAGCTATTTAATAGCTAGATATAAGAACATAAATAACTGCATATAATGTGTACGTCACTATATATATATATATATATATATATATATATATATATATATATATATATATATATATATATATATATATAGAGAGAGAGAGAGAGAGAGAGAGAGAGAGAGAGAGAGAGAGAATTTGAACCTCTAAACCTAAGCTTTTTCAATTTTGCTTATTTCCATTACAAAAAATAATCACGTAACTTGTAATGGTTTACCGGGTAATATTATACCTCATTAGGCCTATATCTTTAAAAAAACGAAAAAACATTTAAGTAAAACCCCCCTATACATGACAAGTCCCCAATGCACACTGACGAATAAACCGTTAGACCAGCGTTGCCACAAATTTTTTTTTTAAATGTACCAGACTTAAGAACTAAAAAGTACCAAAAAAGTACCAAATACAATAAAAACTATTCCAGGTTAGCTGGTAGCTCTGTATATGCTATGTATGCACAATTATGTATCGAAGTACAAATGAAACTTTGAATAAATAGATTAGAATTATATTTTTTCAGTAGAGTTTGAACCCCAGATTTGGTACTATTACCATGTATTATGACTATTTCTGTACTTTAGTAGTCAAAATTGTACCAAATCTAGTACATTATAACCAAATGTAGCACCGCTGCGTTAGACTCTGTCATAAAATAGTACTGTAGAATGAAAAAAAAAAAAAACACACAAATAGTTTTTCATTCTACCGTTTTACCCCCGTTGTTGTTGTTGTTGTTGTTTTCGTCTACTATGTTGCTGTAATACCCTGTTCAACCTGAAAGTTGGTTATAATTGGGGTATATTGTGTGTTAGGTTCTTCGGTGCTAGTCGTCTGTTAGTCCTGAAAAGGACTGGTCCTGAAAAGGACCACTAGCTGGTTGTCTGGTTTCCTCTTCGTTGCTTGTCGGTCGTGGCGTGTTCATGGTGTTCATTTCCTGCCTTCCTATCTGTCTTGTGTCGTTTTGTTAGTTTTTGCTTTCCTAGTTTCTGTTTCTCTTGTCTTCCTGCTTTCCTGTATCTGTAGTAGTGCTTTTTCTATTATTGCTGGTAGAAGTTTTTCAAGTGTTTCTTCGATGACTTCTTCGTCTGATTGTTCGTTTGATTTGGTCGCTCTTGTGTTTGATGTCATTTCCTCAATGGCTCTTCGCTCTGTTTCGATTCTCTTGAGGATTTTTGGAGTTTTCTTCCGTCAGTTCTGTCAGCCTCTTTACAACTGCAGCGTATTTTACGCTGTACAACCCAATGCCTAGAATCCGGCTTTTGGCTGGGATCATGTGTCTAGACACAGAGACCAATACAGTGACATTCATGTGTCATTAGGTCTCTTGTGTGAGAACACAGAAGATCACTACGGTGACACATGTTGTCATTGGGTCTTCTTGTGTTGGGACATGTGGTCTTGACCAGAGCCGGGTTTGGGCGGGGACAATGCGACCTCATGCGAGGAAAAAAATATGCGACCTCAAGCGAGGGAAAAAAAAAAAAAAAACATCTGTTTCTATTTGCTGCTTAATGCTTTTCATGTCTTTCATCATTTCTCTGATGTTCTGAATATCTATTACGTCTTCACCGCTGTCCTTTTCGTCTTCGGGAGCCTGCTTGCTTCTGTTTTCGACCTGGAGTTTTATTTTCAATTGTTTGACTTCAGCGGTCAGCTGGTGTAACTGTCGTCTGTCAATCGTGCGTTGTTTTTCTGCAACATCCGCAGCCACTCTGTGTTTTGCCTCCTTGAAGGGGATGTTTTTGGAGACCGCTTCCTTCAGGATGCTCTTTGTTTCCTGGAACATCTGGCAGCCTCGGTATCTAGCCCCATGGTTTCCGAGGCAGTTTGCACAGGTGCGGTTTGAGTTTATTGCTTTGTAGTTGGGGTCCTCCTTCGCCTTGGGGCAGTCGCGATATAGGTGGCCACCCGCACAATATCGACAGACTGCATCTCTCCTGCACGTTTTCTTTGTGTGCGAGAATTGCTGGCAGTTGGAGCACTGTATCACCGGAGGGATATATGCCTCTGTCCTCTTTGATGTCTCTTTGAATGTCAGTCTTTCAGGTCTTGTCACTCCTTCAATAGTTACTACCACCAGATTGGTATCTTTTCCATTCCATGTCCTTAGCCTCTCGACCTGTATGACCTGGGCACCTGTGTTTTCAGTCTGTAGGCAGCTCTGGACTTCGCTAGCGGACCATCTTGTGTCCACCCCTCTTAGCAACAACTTCTTTGTTGTCTTGCTGGTCTCCATCACTACTTTTATCTGGTGAGGCAGCATGAATTCTTTCGGACCGGCCTCCAGTTCTGTCATCAGTGAGGTTGTCTTTTTCGTGCTGTTGAGCGAAAGCACGACTCCCTTTTCGTGCCTCCGTACCTTAGAGATGCTTCTCCTGCCAGTTATTGTCTCTAGGATGCTGATCACTTTGTCATCTGGTAGGGCCCTGAGTGAGGCCTCACCTCCAGACATCTGTGTGATCTTAACCATCCTCTCTTGTAGTGCCTTGTGACAACCGGTATTGCTTGGTTTGTGCAGGTGACGCGCTCTGCTTTCCGTCTGCGTTAGAGTGTGTGGTGTGTAGGACGGTCTCACGTTCTGTTTTGTTGACTCCTGATCACTTTCTGTAGTTGTCTGATTACTACACACTGGAGCCTCTACTATGACGTCTTGCTTTAGTGGTGTTTTTATCGTCTTTTGAGTTTGGAGCAGCTTCCCTGGGGCAGCCACAGCTGTCAACTCGGCATCGTGTGGTGGTGTCATTGGTGTCTGGTGCAGCCTCTCTGTGGTTGACAGGAATTCTGCTGACGATTCGGGTACTTGTGGTGGTGGTCCCTGGGTTTTAGACTCCTGTCTTTTTTTTTCTCTTCTTTCCAGCATCTGTTTTATCGGTTCTAACGCTTTCATCTGGTCTTCTTCTTCTGACATCTGTTCTATCTGCTCTAGCGCACTCATCATGTAGTCATATTCTGGGTCTTCATCATCACGGTCAGAACTGCTTGCATCTGCTTTCTCCTCTTCCTCGCAAGGAGTCTGGAAACTCCGGCTTTCAGCCGTGTCGATACACGTCGCAGCTAGTTCCGTCATCGTGTCAAGAGTTGGAGAAATTTCGGTCCCGGCACGAGTACTTGGGGGCAGTTTTGCTTTCTGGCTGTCTGTCTTTGTTGTTTGTGTTATTCCCCTGGCTGTTCTGCGCTGGTGGGCTGGTATAAACCTTTCTCTTTTTAGCGTGTGGTTTATTTCGGCCCATTTTGACTATTGCGATCGCTGTGTACGTCCTGAAAAGGACGCTGGTTATAGTGCGGTTGAAAAGACGTCAGTGTGTTCTGCTAGGAAAAAATCTGGGTTGATTTTACCCCCGTCTTACAGCAGTTCTCCTCATATACTCATAAAATAATACTGAAGCGGTTGCCATGGTGATATAGAAAATGGAAAAGTGGTGGGGTAAATATGACCCCACTTATCCGTTTAAGGGGTAAATCACACTGATGCAGTGATGCTATGATGAGCGTAAATAATATTATTCATTATACCTCTACATTTCCCAACACTACATAATATTATGGATCATAATTTCTACGAATTACGATATATAAAACCATGCAGGCTTACACAAAATGTGAATGCTAGTCTTCACATAAACATTTTTTGAGATCACAGGAAATTTCCAGCTCCCCTCCTTTGGCTGCACCCCTGTGGTGAAGTGGGAAGTTATAAATACTTATAGGGAACTTAGTGTACTGACTGAGATCAGCTGTGAAGGTATCTATATCTATTAAGAGTAGTGTATTATAGATAACCTTACTTGCTACCACATATCTATATATCTCAGTCAGAATTATTCTGGAATAGTGTGATGCTACGTTATGTGTCTAGGGTATGAGTATGGTGAAGTGTAAGTCACAACAACAGACAGATAAACAATTTAATTTAATCCACTACTCTTGACAACACTGTGACACTCACATACATATAACACTCTACAAAGATATCTTAAAAGAGTCACTGATGAACTTTCAAATAACAATATGTATTCATTACTGGCATGAATGAATATGTGTCCTGATTCAACTACAAGGGAACCAGGAATCACAATCAATTTAAATTACAAGTTATGTACAGAATGTATTTAATATGAATATTGTAGTGACATATATTATTACAAACGTTCTATGTGTGTCAGTTGTGTAGTAGTAAAATGAGGTAATACTGGTTTTGTTTTGTTCAAGCTCTGTTGGTATTTGTCATCATGACTTCAATAGTTTGTCTTTAGGGACTAGTATTGGAGATGTTCACAGTTCCTGATTTTAAGACAAGTAAATTCCCCTCTGAATGGTATTTTTATAAAGTTATTTCAAGATGAGGGGACATAATGTTGAGCTCAGCTGGCCAACTCTGCTTATCTTGAGTGATGGCGGCAGGAAAGGACTCCTCTGCTCGAATTCTCCTCTGGGCTCTGGAGACACCTCACTGATAGCTAAAAGGACCAAGGAGTATGCTGTCCGACACTGGATTCAGCAAATCTCTGACCAGATGCTGCTCAGTACCATCAAGACCACTGTCCCTGAAATCAAGAAGGATGTACCTTCTACTTCATAACTAATTTATATTCTCTTTTACACTGATCACAATACAGCACAAACATTGCGTTCAGAGCGTTAGGCCAACAGTCAGCTTCATTTGAAATACTTTATTCCAGTATTACCCTTCTTAATGGTTACTACGCCTCTGCACTTCCAGCATTATTTCTTTCTAGTCAATCATCCAGGTGTCAGTGTACTATTTGGCCATTCCATGCCGTTTTACTTCTCTCCGACACCCTCTGTTCAGGCTGGAGCATTATAGGCTTTACCTCACGTTTGCCACTGAACTACACATATATATACAGGCATAAATCAACAATTCACATTCAATTTTCATTAAAAGATACTGAATGGTTCAAGCTTACCACAATTTCATGGAAATAAACACAGATACGTTGATTAGCAATGAATTCTGGCACAATTACTGGCACAAATTCCCATCTGCTTATGTTCCAGGCTTTTATTTTAGCAAAAATGTGAGCTGGCTTCAACGCACTGTGCTTTATCAAGCTTATTTGAATTAGTGGTCTCGAACTAACGCTCCCAAGTGTGTATATCAGCGAGACTGGCCAATGAGCCACGTTTCGACAAGTGTTTGAAAAAATGTTATCTTTTCCCGTCTCCCCTAACAACCAAGATAGTATTTATAGCCCGACCAATCGTGGTTAGGCTTTCATTTGTTGCGCTCCAATCAATTTGGAGTTTACATGGTAGGCTATTTCTGTAACGTAAATTTTTTTCAAACACGTTAAAAAAAAATCTTATGAGCAGAAATGATTTTATGCTGTCAGGCACCCCCAATATTTTATTTTGGGTATAATTTATTAATTCCTGGACTATTTGCGTAACGTTTTACATATTATTTGTCAGCAAACCCTAAGGAACCCAAAAATACTAATTTAAAGGAGCTACGTGGCTGCGTTCAAAATATGCAATTTCTTCTACCTCCTGTTTCGAAGATGTGCTGTCTGGGTACTGTTATGTGTTCAAACGTAAACCCATCTAATGTTATCTTTTCTAATAAGAGTCTGTTATGATTTATAAACCTAACTCTGGGAAAGGGTAGTGTATTTTATCACTGTCCGTCTGAAAAAAAATTAGTGCATGTAGACTTACACGCGTGATGGTAGTAATTGTGTATCGCGCGAAGCGTGTTTAGTGTTCGGCTTTCTGCCTCTCCCTTCTCTTTTTATCCTTTTGTCCATCTGTTCGTTCGTTTTGGTAACGCAGTATAATTAATGTTAGGATTAATTTAGGTCATTACGCAGTACGTCTCAATGTTTTTCCAAGAAATACAGCACACGTTTCATTGAAGAAGGCGGGTAATAATACAGTAAGCTTTTACTATCAACGTGAAAGCGTTACAATTTGCAGACGAAGCAGAAAACAAGGGGGATTTCGAGTACATTCTTTGTGACAGCACTGTCATTTTACCATTGCTCTTTTCTTTATTATATGTATTTGTTAGGCTTTATATTTACCTAATAATTTATATATGTGGATTAGAATATTCCATGACACCTCCCCTCTTAAAACAGACATTATATGTCAGTCCTTTATTCTATATACACATAGAGAAATTTATTATTATTTCTGGGGTTTACGGTGATTCTCATCACACGGATGGCGGCTTAAAAAATCCGCTCCCAGATTGGTTTTTCCAGATATATATTCAATGCTAAAATTATATGGAGCCAGAAGCAAAGACCATCGGAGTAACCTAGAGTTCTCATGCTTAGCCTGTGCTAAAAACGATAAAGGTTTGTGGTCAGTTTGCAACTTAAATGCCTTCCCATATAGATAAATATTGAATTTCTTTATTGCCCATATTACTGCAAGACATTCTTTTTCGCTAGTTGAGTAGTTGATTTCAGCTTTATTCAACTTTCTGCTAGCATATGCCACTGGGCTTAATTCCCCATCCAATGCATCTGATTTCTGTAGTAAAGTTGCACCTAACCCAATATTACTTGCATCCGTCCTTACTATGAATTCTTGACTTAAGTCAGGTAATTTCAAAATGGGTTTACTTGTGAGCTTTTCCTTCAATTCTTGGTAAGTCATTTCACATTGTGGTGTCCATGTAATGCGATCTGGAAGTCCTTTACGTGTCAATTCAGTTAACGGTGCACATATGGAATTAAAGTTTTTGATATACTTCTGGTAGAAACCACATAATGAGACAAAGGATCTCACGTCCTTCTTGGTTTGTGGTCTCGGGGCTTTCTGTAGTTTCTCTAAATTCTTTGGGTCAGGGGTCATGTTTCCCTGATAAACTGTGTGTCCCAAAAATTCCAATTCTTTACATCCAACGCAACATTTGGTTGGTCGGGCTGTTAAATTTGCCTCCCTAAGTCGATCAAACAGCATGTTCAGAGAGTCAATGTGTTCCTCAAATGTTTCTGTTGCTATAAGGATATCATCCATAAAATTTGTTATACAGGGATTATTCAGAGGATCCAATAATTTTCTCATCATTCTAGAGAAGACACTAGGCGCATTCTTCAATCCAAATGGCAATCTATTAAACTCATAGTGTCCTTCTGAGGTACTAAAAGCTAGGTATGGTCTAACCTCAGGCTTTACTGGAATCTGATAGTATCCTTTACTCAGATCCACTTTTGAGAAATATTTAGCTTTATTTAGTCTGGCAAACAGCTGATTTGTATCCGGCAATGGATCCACCTGTCCTTCTGTAATAGCATTCAGTCTCCTGTAATCTATACAGAGTCTATGTTCTCCAGAGGGCTTCCTTAAGAGTACAACACCGGAACTATACGAAGACTCACTGTGCGAAATAATTCCTTCCTTCAACAGATAGTCTATCTCTTCCTTCAAAGCTTTTTCCTTAGCAAACGGAATCGAATATGGTTTCATACAGACAGGTGTGGAGTCTATTAGTTTCATATCATATTCCAATAGGTTTGTATGCCCTGGTCGGTCTGTTAACACCTCTGCATGATTATTTAGAACCTGTTGCACTCTCTCTTTCTGAGTTTTCGTTAAATGTGTACTGATTTTCACCTGTGCTGCTGTCTCACAGGGGTGTAATGGATATTCAAATGATGAAAGTGGTTCCTTTTTCATCTCCATGGCGATGGACAAGGTCAACAAGTGTGTCTCTTCCTGATGTTCTCTTTCCAAATATTTCTTCAGGAGATTCACATGATAGATTTTTTCTTTCCCCTTCTTATCTATCTTATAATTTGTTCTAGACACCTTCTCTAGAACTGTATATGGACCCTGCCATCCAATTTGTAACTTATTCTGACTCCCGGGCAAAAGAAGCAGTACTTTCTCTCCCACAGCCAAATTTCTGTCTTTCGCCTTCCTGTTATAATAGGCAGCATGTTTCTTCCTGGCTTGTTTCAAATTTTCATTGGCAAGTTTCCAGCCAGTTTTTAACCGAGTGGTCAGCTCATTCACATATTGGTATGAAGATGTAATGTTTTCCTCTGCCTTTTCATCAGTCCACGTTCTTAACAAAGCTACATATGGACCTTTAATTGTGTGGACCTATTTGTCCATGCACCGGTATGGTCTCTTCCACTCGAAGCTTTATAGTGATGATTTTTCCTCCCAGAATTATCATTCACAAAACGACCGCTACCAATTTTTCTTTTGGGGCTTTCTCCCCACTTAAAATTCTTGATGAGAGATTTCCTCTCTACATCCTCTTCCTCCAGTTTGTTTAAGTCCGATTGAGGGATTGTCGGCTTATCCTGGGGTAAGACATCTTTTTGCACTCTCCGCATAGTGGCCATTGTAAAACAGTTAAGTGAAGCTTGTCCGTGAAAAGGGGCTTCCCATTCCATTTGGTCCACTTTATCAAATCTATATTTCTTTTTATTATCAGGCCTAATTTTGCCCCGTGGCGTGTCCAGGTCCTGATCCATGTTCCCACTTGTGGGTGTTCCCTCATGTGCTATGCTACACCTTTCTACAAAATTCTCAATGTCCCATCTTGCTTTGGGCCAATAATAATTGTGAGCCACCTTTTGAATGATGGTACCTATCTTCTCATGGTCCCCATCTGGTTTCACATGTAGGCTCCTTATTAATTCTGTCCTATATCTTTTTGGAAGAACCAGCTGTCCGTGACCATTGGATCTAGCTCCAGTCTTCCTATACATCAACTTGTTTTTCATGTAAAAATCTCCCTTGCCTGGAGTTGTATGACAAGTTGACAATTTTCTGAAACAAGGCTTGAGTGTTTTATCCCCAGCCTGTGCCTTCCTCATCTCTTCTGGAGTGGTATCTAACATAATATCCTCCTCCTGTCTTGAGGTCGACCTGACCTGAAGGGTTGCCATATACACAGGTTTCCTTCTGCAACGGTCAGTGTCATGATTGTCCATCTGACAATTTTTACACCACCTTTTTCCTTGGTTGAAAGATTTTCTTTCATCATATTTCCTTTCATCGAATTGTGGGAATTTATTTTTATTGTCATACCGTGGCCTATCAAATTGGTGCTTACCTTTATTTTGATCCTTAGGATCAAATTTATTAAAGTTCTGTGGTGCCCTAAAGTTATCCACTTGTTTCTTTTTATTACCTGTTACCTCTGCTTGAGCTGCTTGATACCTTTCAGCAACATTTAGCAACTCACCCAGCCTCTCTGCACCTTGTTCCATGAGAAACTTTCTCAGGTCTGGAGCCATGGACTCTCTTAGTTGCTCTATAAGGACCATTTCCTTAAGATCTTGGGTTTTCCCCAGAGAAGTCCATTTCTCCAAGTATGTCTCTATTCGTGCAGAGAACTGGTGATAGGTTTCACCTGACAGTAGTTTAGCATTCCTAAATTTTTTCCTGTAAAACTCTGCATTCTTTTCATACCTTAACAAAAGAGCCTGCTTTAGCATGTCATAATTTTCCTGATCACCTCTGCTCATTTTTGCAAAAACTTCATAAGCTGCCCCACGAAGTCCCTGAGATAACTTTAAGCTCCACCTTTCTCTCTCTAACCCATACGTGGTAGCTAATAGTTCATACCTATTTATATAGCTCTCAATATCATCGTCTTTCTCAACAAAATGATCTAAATGAAAATTCATAGCTGAGGTTGAGGCTCCTTGAGTAACCGTAGCATCAGAGGCAAAGGGACTGGCACCATTTTCAGGAGCATGGCCTTGAAACTCAAACTCCCTTAGTCGTAACTCATGTTCCCTTTGTAATCTCTTCTCCTCCTTTTCTGCTTCCCTCTCTGCAGCTAATCTCTTCTCTTCTCTTTCTGCAGCTAATTTCTTCTCTTCTCTTTCTGCAGCTTGTCTTCTTTCCTCGGCTTCCAATGCTTTAGCCTCTTTGTCAGCCTCAATCTGCAACCTCTTAGTCTCAGCCTCAGCTTGCAACCTCTTAGTCTCAGCCTCAGCTTCAAATTGTAACTTCTTAATTTCCCTTTCAGCCTCTAACCTTCTTTCGGCTTCTTTTTCTAATCTTCTTTCTTCGCGTTCAATAAATTTGTCACATTCCGTTGTGACATAGGCAACCATAACTTGCCCATCTAATCCTAACTCCTTTGCAGTCTGAACGGCAGCAGATCGAAATTTGGCCAGGTCCGCCATTGTCTATCAGGTAAATTTATACAATATCTAACCAACAATTCAATCTCTAATGGACAACACAGGCACCGTGAGCTCAACCTTATTTAATTCCACCCAAGGATACCTTTTAATTCTTATATTCCCTGAAGTGAATTACCCCCAATATTTTTAATAGTGAAAGATTCAAAATCCCAAGAGCGAGACCCCAATATATGTGGTGAAGTGGGATGTTATAAATATTTATAGGGGACTTAGTGTACTGACTGAGATCAGCTGTGAAGGTATCTATATCTATTAAGAGTAGTGTATTATAGATAACCTTACTTGCTACCACATATCTATATATCTCAGTCAGAATTATTCTGGAATAGTGTGATGCTACGTTATGTGTCTAGGGTATGTGTATGGTGAAGTGTAAGTCACAACAACAGACAGATAAACAATTTAATTTAATCCACTACTCTTAACAACACTGTGACACTCACATACATATAACACTCTACAAAGATATCTTAAAAGAGTCACTGATAACTTTCAAATAACAATATGTATTCATTACTGGCATGAATGAATATGTGTCCTGATTCAACTACAAGGGAACCAGGAATCACAATCAATTTAAATTACAAGTTATGTACAGAATGTATTTAATATGAATATTGTAGTGACATATATTATTACAAATGTTCTATGTGTGTCAGTTGTGTAGTAGTAAAATGAGGTAATACTGGTTTTGTTTTGTTCAAGCTCTGTTGGTATTTGTCATCATGACTTCAATAGTTTGTCTTTAGGGACTAGTATTGGAGATGTTCACAGTTCCTGATTTTAAGACAAGTAAATTCCCCTCTGAATGTTATTTTTATAAAGTTATTTCAAGATGAGGGGACATAATGTTGAGCTCAGCTGGCCAACTCTGCTTATCTTGAGTGATGGCGGCAGGAAAGGACTCCTCTGCTCGAATTCTCCTCTGGGCTCTGGAGACACCTCACTGATAGCTAAAAGGACCAAGGAGTATGCTGTCCGACACTGGATTCAGCAAATCTCTGACTAGGTGCTGCTCAGTACCATCAAGACCACTGTCCCTGAAATCAAGAAGGATGTACCTTCTACTTCATAACTAATTTATATTCTCTTTTACACTGATCACAATACAGCACAAACATTGCGTTCAGAGCGTTAGGCCAACAGTCAGCTTCATTTGAAATACTTTATTCCAGTATTACCCTTCTTAATGGTTACTACGCCTCTGCACTTCCAGCATTATTTCTTTCTAGTCAATCATCCAGGTGTCAGTGTACTATTTGGCCATTCCATGCCGTTTTACTTCTCTCCGACACCCTCTGTTCAGGCTGGAGCATTATAGGCTTTACCTCACGTTTGCCACTGAACTACACATATATATACAGGCATAAATCAACAATTCACATTCAATTTTTCATTAAAAGATACTGAATGGTTCAAGCTTACCACAATTTCATGGAAATAAACACAGATACGTTGATTAGCAATGAATTCTGGCACAAACTGGCACAAATTCCGTTCTGCCTATGTTCCAGGCTTTTATTTTAGCAAAAATGTGAGCTGGCTTCAACGTACTGTCGCTTTATCAAGCTTATTTGAATTAGTGGTCTCGAACTAACGCTCCCAAGTGTGTATATCAGCGAGACTGGCCAATGAGCCACGTTTCGACAAGTGTTTGAAAAAATGTTATCTTTTCCCGTCTCCCCTAACAACCACGATAGTATTTATAGCCCGACCAATCGTGGTTAGGCTTTCATTTGTTGCGCTCCAATCAATTTGGAGTTTACATGGTAGGCTATTTCTGTAACGTAAATTTTTTCAAACACGTTAAAAAAAAATCTTATGAGCAGAAATGATTTTATGCTGTCAGGCACCCCCAATATTTTATTTTGGGTATAATTTATTAATTCCTGGACTATTTGCGTAACGTTTTACATATTATTTGTCAGCAAACCCTAAGGAACCCAAAAATACTAATTTAAAGGAGCTACGTGGCTGCGTTCAAAATATGCAATTTCTTCTATCTCCTGTTTAGAAGATGTGCTGTCTGGGTACTGTTATGTGTTCAAACGTAAACCCATATAATGTTGTCTTTTCTAATAAGAGTCTGTTATGATTTATAAACCTAACTCTGGGAAAGGGTAGTGTATTTTATCACTGTCCGTCTGAAAAAAAATTAGTGCATGTAGACTTACACGCGTGATGGTAGTAATTGTGTATCGCGCGAAGCGGGTTTAGTGTTCGGCTTTCTGCCTCTCCCTTCTCTTTTTATCCCTTTTAGTCCATCTGTTCGTTCGTTTTGGTAACGCAGTATAATTAATGTTAGGGTTAATTTAGGTCATTACGCAGTACGTCTCAATGCTTTTCCAAGAAATACAGCACACGTTTCATTGAAGAAGGCGGGTAATAATACAGTAAGCTTTACTATCAACGTGAAAGCGTTACAATTTGCAGACGAAGCAGAAAACAAGGGGGATTTCGAGTACATTCTTTGTGATAGCACTGTCATTTTACCATTGCTCTTTTCTTTATTATATGTATTTATTAGGCTTTATATTTAATTGATAATTTATATATGTGGATTAGAATATTCCATGACAACCCCCCTCCCCTGGGCCGGGGGGGGGGGGGGGGGGGGGCGTAGGCTAATTGACAAAGCAGTCAGTGGCCATCACGCCTGGTGGCGCTTTTAGGACAGGAACAAAATGTCTCCACTTTGCTCGGTCGGTGGCCATCCTTAGTATAAAAGACAATATAATAGACAATATAATATACTACTCGTCAAAAGTCAAGGCCACTTAGAAAAACCTTGTTTGAAACCATAAAACAAATCTGATATAAACGTAATTGGTATCAGTCAAAACGGCATTTATTGAATACCAAATTGACATGTCACGTAATGAAATGGAAACACACATTCAAACGCAATGAAGCTGTGAAGTGTGTCACCCACCTTTTCAAAAGTCACACAATAGATATTGGACAAATAGACATTTCAAAATCGGGTATGACCACCGTTTGCAGCAAGGCATTCAAGACAGCGTAGACGCATCGAGTCCACAAGGGTCCGAAGAGTATCCTGAGGAACAGCTTGTCATTCCTGAAGCAGAAATGCAGTCAGCTGTGCAACATCCATTGGCAGGGGGTGATTTGTTGACAATCTTTTACCAAGGACATCCCAAAGATGCTCAATCGGAGAAAGGTCAGGTGAATGAGCTGGCCACGCCATCCTGATGATCCCATGTTGCTGAATAAACTCATTCACCACACGAGCTCGATGGGGTCGAGCGTTATCATCTTGGAGGATGGCATTATCACCTATGGCATCCAGAGCAGGCTGAACAATTGGTCTCAAGATTTCGTTCTGGTATCTTGGGCCGGTCAAGTTGCCTTGGATGATGTAGAGTGGGGTCCTGCCGTGTCTGTAGAAGCCTCCCCAGACAATGACAGAACCCCTACCATAACGATCCACCTCTCGAATTGTGTCATCAGTAAATCGCTCTCCTGGTCGTCTCCAAACTCGAATCCTGCCATGGGACCTCAAGACGCAGCAATAGAGACCGCAGTCAGCGACTCATAGCTTGACTGCCTGCGTCTGGACCAGCGAACCAGAGCTGGTCAAGACCGCACTCCACCTCCACGTGGTGATCCTGGAAACAGTCTGCAGCTGTGCAGTCTGGCTGAGCGCGTGTGGATCGAAATAGGAAGGCAAACCCGGTCCTAAAAAATGCCATGCAGAAGTCGGATGTGTCAACCGAAAGGTGCAGATATCACAGCTTAGGCGTAAACAGATACAACGCAACCACCGTCCTTTTCAGGACGAAGAAGAAGAAGAAGAAGAATCCTGCCATCATTGAATGACACAGTGAAGCGAGATTCATCAGTGAAGAGAACTTGACTCCATTGTTGCCTTGTCCATCTGATGTGCTCGCGACACCAAGCAACACGGGCTCTGCGATGAGCAGGAGTAAGAGGGATTCTGACTGCAGGACGTCGAGCAGCCAGTCCAAATTCATGTAAGCGTCTGCGAATGGTGCTTTGACTGACATTAACGTTTACAGTTTGTCTCAGCTGACATCTTAGAGTGGAACAAGTCACTGTTCGATGGCGCAGGGCTGACAACAAGAGGTACCGGTCATCATGTCTATTGGTGCATCTAGGGCGACCTGGCCGGTGGAGATCCTCCACACTTCCTGTGGCCTGAAATCTCTCCAAAATTCTTTGGATAGTAGAGTGTGACACTGCAAGCCGTCTAGCAACCTCACGGACAGATAAACCACTTTCAACCCACGCTATAGCCCTCATTCTTTGTAAGGTGTCAAGACTTCTTCTCGGTGGCATGGTTTTTGCAAGTGATGAAACTATCCTTAGTCTGCTGATTGTAAAACAAATTAAGAGTGAACTCTGTTCACGAAAAGTCGCCATTGCACGTGAAATGTCAATCAGCACGATTACTTCACCTGTTTGGTTGTACGGAAGTTTGAAAAAAACAGATTAAAAATGTGAATTTATGGTCAGCAAACCTAATTGCACGTGATTACCATGGTTGTCGGTGAGTTGTTTTTATGCTTAACGTGCATAGAGGACTATCAGAGGAAGATATTGCACCCATTTTTACTAAAAACTTCCTTCATTTAATAATTCTATGCGCTTATATAAAAGTGTATTGAAAATAATAGGTGGCCCTTGACTTTTGACGAGTAGTAGTATAATAGACTTGATAATAGACAAGCGGTGCCTCTGACAGTGTTAAAAACGCGGCATTATGGGAGATAACAAAGACTTTGAGCACATTAATATTGCAAAGGGAAGTAAAAAAATAAATTTGTTAATTAACAAAGGGAAATAAAAGTAAAAATCAAATGTTATTATTTTTATATTGTAAAAGTTGTAATAACATTTTCATTGCTTTTGGAATGATTAAATACTTTTTAAAAATACGTAATTTTTATGTAATACGTAAAAGTAAAAATTTATTAGTATTTTGTTTTAATAACAAAAGAAATAACAGTTTTAGCTAGTAACATTTGTGTCAGCCAGTCATAAGTTTTAGTTTTTGAACTAGTCTTTCAGCTTACAGTTTTAAACAATAATAGATGTGATATTAACGATATTGGCCTGTATGAGCTGACATCATGTGCTTCCTTATCTGGCTTTAGTATGGGGATGACTACTGCTGTCTTCCATGAACATGGTATTTTTCCCGTGTGCCAGATTTTGTTGTAGAGGGATGCAATCACTCTTAGAGTTGTATTTGGTACTTTTTTGAGGATTTCATAGCTCAGAATGTCTTCCCCAGAGGTAGTATTGGTTTTTTCTGCTAAAGCTCTTTCTATTTCATCTACTGTAATATCTGCATTTAAATACTTAGCATCCTGTGTGGTTTCCATAGTTTCTTCTTTTAATTTTTCTAGCAGTGTTTTTCGTCTATTTATTTCTGCCTTATCTAGACTGTCTATTGAACTAACCTGATAAAAGTATTTAGCTAGTATGTTGGCTTTTTCTCTATCTGTTTCAGCTCTCTCTGGTATTTTAATTGTTGGGATTTTAAATTTCTTGCTGTTTCCTCCTTTAATTGCTTTTAGTTTTCTCCAAACTGTAGTTATTTGGGACCTATGGTTTAATGTTTGACAAAATTTTCTCCAACTCTTTTCTTTAGCTCTGAATATTATTTTATTTGTTTCATTTCTTATTTTTTTATAGTTTGTGTAATTCTCTTCAGTTTTGGCTTTTCTATACTTTGTAAGGGCCCTCTCCCTCAATTTCAGTTGTTCTGAACATCTGTCTGTCCACCATGGTACTGGATTTTTATCTTTGTTTCTTTTCCTATTTTTACCTTTTTGTGTTGGTTTTAAGTGCTCAGGCATATTCCTGTTTGGTATATATTTTATTGCTATTTTTAAAATCTCATTTGCTAGTTTTTCTGCAAATATATCTACACTGTTAGATTCAATTTGTTCTATGCTTAGTTTACCTAGCTCTAATTGGAAGGACTCCCAATTTGCCTTTTTTAGGTTGAATGTGGGTTTCGAGCTTTTTGGACTAGTTCTATATTTGTCGTTTAGGTTTATTTCTATGGGTAAGTGGTCTGAGCTGGAGTCATTCAGTACTTCCCATTTAGTAGAGGCTAGGTTTGGTGTTATAATACTTATGTCTATTGCTGTATCTCCTCCACTGTTGCATGGGTTAACCCTTGTCACTGAGCCATCATTTAGTATGATTAGCTCAGCACTTTCAATGTAGTCCAACAGTCTTTTTCCTGCTGGATCATTACTGTTGTTACCCCATGCCTCATGGTGTGCATTAAAGTCACCTACCAATAATGTTCTTTGGTCTATTTGTGTGTTAATAGTGGCAATGTCCCTATCGGTTATATTACCCTTGGGGCTATAAATGTTTATTATTTTTAAGTTATCTGGCTCACTGTCTAATATTATACTTATTCCTTCAATATTTTCTGTGTTGAATTGTTCCCAATTTAATATTTTGTAGTCTTCATGTATTAAAAAGGCCACGCCCCCTCCTCTTCCCTCAGGTCTATCATTTCTAAGTGTTATATAACCTTGGTAGTTCAGTTTTTGTTTGGGGTTCAGGAGGGTTTCTTGTATTGCAAAGATGGGTTTTGCCTCCTTATACTGTCCCATAAGAGACATCAAGTTCTTCCTGGCACCCCTACAGTTCCACTGGACTACTTTGATAGCTCTAGAGTCTTTGGTCCCCATTTAGTATGGTTAGCTTAGTTATGTTATTGTTTTTATTAGGTTTTTTGATAAGGGATCTACTTTTTTTGGTTTTGCACTTTACCTCTTATGTTCTCTACAAACTCATCATTCCAAGTAACCATTATACTCTGAACTCTTTCTGCGAGGTATGGTAGGTGTAGTTCCACTGTTTCCTTAAATTTTTTTTCCATATTTTCTATAGTCCTAGCTCTTTCTCTCTCTATTTTTTTTAGGATTTCTTCATTAGCTTCTTTTATCTCTGCTATTTTTTGAGGTCTCTCTCTATTTCCTTTTGTGCTGTTTTCATTTCTTCTAGTACCTGTCTGGCTTGGATGAGGATATGTTCCGTCTCTTCTGTGTTGTGATCTTCTTTACTGTTTATGGGTGTTTTGATTTTATCATCTTTCTGGATTTTTTCCTTTATGTCTTTCATTTCACTGGTTATTTGTTTTATTTGTTTCTTAATGATATTTTCTTGAGAGTTTTGGAGATGGTTGTTGGTTTTCTGTCTTTCTTTTATTTGCCAGAATGGTTTGTTTGTTTCTAGTGATTCTTTTAATATGTGTTTTGTCTCTTGATAGATTGGGCATCCCTGATACCTGGCACTGTGGTTACCCTGGCAGTTTGCACATTTTCTGTTTTTGTTTTCTTGTTTATAATCTTTGTCCTCCTTAGCCATTGGACAGTCCACATGTCTGTGTGCTCCCGCACAGAAACTACACCGTGTCGCTCTTTTACACACATGTTGGGTATGGCTAAAGCCTTGACAGTTTGTGCATTGTATAATGCTAGGTATGAATACCTCTGTCATTTTGGCTCTCTGGTGGAGTTTGACTTGCTTGGGTATTTCTGTGCCCTTTACACTTATCACTACCACTGTCGTATTCTTTTGCTCTTTGGTTTTGATTCTTTCTACTTTTTCTATCTCTGTTTGTGGGTTTTCTTTCGTTATGTTAGTGTGGATCTCCTCTTCTGTTAGGTTTGAGTCGACCCCTTTGATGACGAATCTTCTAATTTCCTTGATCAATTCAATCTTTACCTTTATCCCATGTGCGAGTTGTGCTTCTTTTGGGTTACTTTTTAATTCATGTAACAGTGCCTTGCCTTTTTCTGTGTTGTTTACAGTGATTGTTACTCCATTTCCATGTCTTTGCACTTTGTCAATATATTTTTTTCCTATTATTGCTTCTAGAATGACCAGGATTTTGTCATCCGGGAGAGATCTCAGTGTGGCTTCTATTCCAGCTATCTGAGTTATTTTGATTCTGTTTTTGGTTTCTTTGTTTTCTCCTCCTCTGGTTTCCTGACTTTTTTTGCTTGTGGTCTCGTGGTTGTCTTCTTTCCTGTGTCCTGTCTGTTTGTTTGCTGTCCGGGTTCCTGCGTCTTCGTTTTTGTTGTTTCTGTTTACTGCAGTTTTAATTGCGCCTCCTTTCAGATTTTCCTTTATTGTTTCTATTTTGGGTCCAATTTCTGTGTTTCTGACTATAGGGCTAGTGATCCTGTTCTTTTCTGTCGGGTTTGGTGTTCTACCCTTTTCAGCTGGTTTGACCCACGCTTTTCCCTCTCCGGATTGCGACCTGAGCATTGGTGGCATTGTGATTTATCCTCTGGTTCACTCTGTCTAATGCTAAATAACACAAATTAAGATAAATTATGACTAGGCCTATTTATTTTACTAAAAATAAAACAATTTAAAAAATAATTAGTAGATTATTTCCCTTGGCATTATAAGCTGGCTGCACTTCTTTCTCTCTTTTTTTTTTTTTTTAAATATTGGCTAATTACTCTTATCTTTATTTTATACCTATCACTGATGACTTACAATTAGTATTTATGCTCTATCTATGCTAAATTAACACAAGACAAGTTATTAATATTTTTTTTAATATATAAATTTTAAATTATGTTTAGATATCAATAGTTAAAAGCTGACTAGTCCTACTACTAAGCTAGTAAATTTGAATTAACTTTAATTTTGTTCACGCGCGTCTCAACGATGAAAGATGCCTGTATTAATTACACAAAGAAAAACAAGATGGCTACGGCACTTTACAAAAGAAGACCCCACGTGGTTGGCCTACCTGGGCTTATTTATTCTATTTCACTTATATTTTTATTTAAACCAATACTCCAATCAATTATTAACTAACGTTAAAAGCAATTAACCAATACTAGAGGTTATTAATAATATTGAGATTAAATATGTTAGCGAAGAGAAAAAACTTATCTGAAATTCGTCTTGTGTAGCGTACTGAGAACTTTACCAGTCTATCGAAAAGCATAATTTGTACAGTCCAACCCAGGCAGGCTTTAGAAGCCAACATAGTACAATAGAGCAACTGCTGAGGCTGGAACATGATGTTAAAACAGGCTTCAAAAGGAATGAAAAGACAGTAGCTATATTCCTTGGTGTAGCAAGAGCATATGATGAGTGTTGGAGGGAGGGTGCACTACATAAAATCAGGAAACTAGGTATAGTAGGCAGAACCTACAATTACCTAGAAAACTTCCTGCAGGATAGATACTTCATGGTACAAATAAACAATGATAGATCTGAGGTATATGAGCAACAGAATGGAATTCCCCAGGGATCAGTAATATCACCATCAATTTTTACGATTATGGTCAACGACCTAGGCGACGAGTTTAAGGACTTAAAAAACAACCTATCTCAGTTTGCAGATGATGCTGCGATATGGAGAACGGGAAGAAATCTCCCATTCCTCTATAAAACAGTACAAAAACAAATAGATAAAGTATCTGACTGGATGAACAAGTGGGGATTTAATCTAAACGTTAAAAAAACCATAGGAATGATTTTCAGTAGAGGGCGTGTAATTAAAAACAATATAATTGACATAAGCATTAATAAGCAAAAAGTATGCACAGCAAAATCAACTAGATTTCTTGGCATGGTACTAGACCAGCAACTAAACTGGAACAAACACATAGACCTTTTAGTGCAAAGCAGTAGAGGACTTATTAATATGCTAAGATATATGAAAGGAAGTGGTTGGGGCGCCTGCAATAAGACAATGTTAACATTCTATAAATCATTTATTAGAGGCAAACTTGACTATGCCAGTGTTGTCTATGCATCAGCCGCCCCAAGCAATAAGAAGAAACTAGACACAGTCCAAAACCAGGCACTGTCAATAATAGCAGGTGCCTCAAAGGGAACATCAGCAGAAGCACTAGAAGTAGCGCTAGGCATTATACCCCTGGAGCTAAGGACTGAGATTCAGCTACTGGGCAAGAGTGGCAAAAGATCCAACTCATCCGGCACATAAAACCTTTGATAGGGGTAACCAGTACATAGGCCACATTCCATTAAACCATAATAGATACCCGTCAGGGTGGAAAACAATGGATGAAGTGGATCAATACCCAGACCTGTTTAATGCGATAAACAGTAGTGCTCTGTATAAAGCAAAGATCCCACCATGGGAATTAAAAGTGCCAGAAACTGACTCCCACTTATCAAAGATCATAAATAAATCTAACGACATAATCTCAGCAAAAAATAAAACACTAGAGTACATAGAACGGTATACAAATAATAGCCTAACTATATATACAGATGGGTCCAAAGATGAAGAAGGACAATTAGGAGCAGGAATAGCAATACCAAAATTAAAAATTTATAAAAGATACAAAGTAACAAGTAATACATCTATCTTTACAGCAGAATTAGTGGCAATCCTAAAAGCTTTAGAAATAGCTGCAGAAAATCCACCAAAAAAAGTAACCATTCTCACAGATTCCCTATCATCAGTACTAGCAATCAAAAACAGAACAGAAGGCAGCAGGCCAGACATTATAGAGGAAATACTACAGGTTAATACATATCTACAAAATATAGGATGCAGTGCAACACTAACATGGATACCATCACATGTGGGGATAGCAGGAAATGAGCTAGCAGACAAAGAAGCCAAAGGGGGGAGAACTAGCCATAACCAAATTGAAGTAGGCTTAGGGAAGTTTGAAATTAAGAGCTTAATTGCTCAAAAAATAACTAAAGAATTGATAACAGCATGGGACCTAAGTAAAAAAGCAAGACACTCATATAAAATCCTTAAAAAAACCAAGCAAAAAATGTCAAATAAAAGATGAACTAAAAATACCAATTAATAAAAAATTGCTGAGACTCAAGCTGGGAACTGGATATTTCATGATAGAGGAACCCACATGTGAAGAGTGTCAAGAACCAAACACAATTAGGCACTTTCTAGTGGACTGCAAAAAATATGACCAACAGAGGCAAAACATTAAGACATACTGTAGTAACCACAAGGTAGAAATGAGTGTAGAAAATCTCATAGGCACAAAGAGCCCTTCAGAAATGCAAAAGTTAATAAAACACTATATTACAAAAACTAAAGCTAACATATAAAAATCAAATAAGGAATTGAACCAGTAGTCCAAACTGGTGAAAGACTCGCCCCAGAAACATACAGATTAACCAAATAAACCATCCAGTAAAAATCAAAAACATACTAACTTAGAAAATAGCATATATTGGAATTTTTTTAAAAAACCATGTTGAACTATAACTACAAAAGGAAAAATACCGACTAGAGATAATATAATATAAAACAAATACAAACAAAAACATATTACAATAAAAGAAACACGTCCTGATATAACCAACAAATCCATGTACATGGTAGATGGTTGAAAGGGGCGTGCTACAAAATGAAGTAGCAAACACATTAAAAAAAAAAAAAAAAAAAAAAAATCAATAATAGTATCCACCACACAATAAACTCGTAGCTACTCAGCGTTGTGTAAATTTTCACGTCTCGCTGTTCTGTTGACCTTACGGCCTGCAGACTGTTGGTCCTACATACTGATTACTGAACGTAAATAATTTGGAGATGGGTGCCACCTCGGAAAGAGCGACAATAAGCTTCGCCAAGGGCTTATATAACGATCCATTTAAATGGTCTCTGGTAAAAAAGTGTAACACTCTTTGCGGTAGCCATCCTTTTTGCCAGGGAGATGGCTGTAGCAAGCTCTGAGACCAGTGTATAAACAGTTCTTTGCTGGATCAAGGCAGATAAATCTCACAAATGTGCAGTCAATGATATGATGATTTTTTCTGTCTGGCAGTGAATTCTCTACAGCTAGGATCATTCGGTTTTGGCTCTGAATGTGTTCTTATTTATGATAAACTATTGTTTGAAATCTGAAGAAAAAAAAAAGTTGTGTAAATTATCCTATATGGTCATATCCGTTATGATACCATTTAAATTATATTTTTCGGCAAGTGCTTAATTTTGTGAAAAATATCTTTTATTCCAAATCACCAACTTTGCATTTCCGAAGTTTTTACGGACGTGTAGTGAAGCCTCACATTACGTAGTTAGCTGTTTTGACATTGCTGAGAGAGAAGTAGTGCTTATCTTTCTTTGTCTCCTGAAGAGAACCCTGTGAACTACGCTGGGCTTTATTGAACATTCTTTACGTTATTTCATTTTTTGCTCTTTATGGGGCATGGAGCCATCACAACAACTGGTCTCTTACAGGCAATTATTACTGTTATGTGTTGTAGTTTTGCCATCTTGAGAATTATATTGTGTTTGCTGATGCGTTGGGTTCGTTCCTAACTTGTGCAATGCTTAGATTGAAAATGTCACAAGTCAAACACACAACATATAAAGTGAAATAAGGTTCTTCACACCCGTGTGTTACCGGGGCTCGAAAGGGGAGCAAAGAATAGTAACACTGTTCCCTGCCAAGCATGTCATAGAAAGCGACTAAGGAGGGTCGGGCATGGGGCCGGTTACCCCATCCTGTAAAAAATTTGAACCACAAAAAACTTCAACAAACATGGACAAGTCAATTAAAGAAAATAAAACACAGCCATCCAAGACAGGGGAAGGTCCTCTCGCAGGGAGGCGTATGGTGCAACACAGAGAAAGCCGAAAGGAGTCAGTGTTACTGACTAACCTTCTTTCTTCTAGGAGAACTTCCAGATTTGGCACCTGGAATGTTCGGACATTAAACGAACAAGGGAAAGTGGCACAAGTAACAGCAGAGATGAGGGAATATAAAATCGAGGTTCTGGGACTGTGTGAAACAAAGTGGAAGGGGGTAGACAGGAAGAAACTCATCACAGGTGAATTGGTGCTGTCCTCAGGACATGAAGACGAAAGTTCACACCACAGTGAAGGGGTAGCTCTTATGTTATCTAAAGAAGCACAGAAAGCACTCATTGAATGGGAAGCCGTTGGACCCAGAATAATAACAGCTACTTTTAAAACTGCTAAAAAGAAAATACATGTAAATGGCATCCAATGTTATGCACCAACTAATGACAAAGAAGAGTCTGTGAAAGAAGCATTTTATACTAGACTACAGGAAATTATGGATAAAGTAAAAAGAAGAGACATCACAATTTTGATGAGTGACATGAACGCAAAGATAGGTACAGTTAACACCGGCTTTGAAGAAGTCATGGGAAAACAGGGGCTGGGAATAATGAATGAAAATGGGGAACTATTCTCAAACTTCTGTGCTTCAAATCAACTGGCTATAGGAGGAAGCATGTTTCCCCATAAGAGAATACACAAGGCAACATGGATATCACCAGACCATAGAACAGAAAATCAGATTGATCATATATGCATAAACAAGAAGTTTAGATCATCATTGCAGGATGTAAAGGTATATAGAGGAGCAGATGTGGCATCAGATCACCACCTTCTGATAGCCAAAGTAAAAATGAAACTCAAGAGATATGCAACAATGCAAAATTATAGACAACAATTTAATGTAGGACATCTAAGAAATCAAGAAACAAGAGACAAATTTGCGGTCACAATATCCAACAAATTCCAAGTGCTCCAACAGCTGGAAGATGCAGAGAATACAGAAAACTATTGGCAGCAAATCAAAACGGTATGGAATGAGACATGTGAAGAAATACTGGGGAAAAGGGAACGACAACAAAAAGCATGGATAACAACAGAAACCATCAATAAGATAAAAGACAGAAAAAACAAGAAAGCAGATTTAAACACAAGTAAAACCAGAAGTTCCAAAGCCAAGGCTCAAGAAGTGTACACAGAAGCAAACAAAGAAGTTAAAAGAAGTCTCAAAAGAGACAAGAGGAAGTATATTGAGGAGTTGGCAAGAGAGGCAGAAGATGCTGCAGCCAAAGGAAATATGAGAGAACTGTATAACAGCACAAAGAAGCTGACAGGGAAATATACTACTCGTCAAAAGTCAAGGGCCACCGATTTATTTTCAATACACTTTTATATAAGCGCATAGAATGTTAAATGAAGGAAGTTTTTAGTAAAAATGGGTGCAATATCTTCCTCTGACAGTCTTCTATGCACGTTAAGCATAAAAACAACTCACCAACAACCATGGTGATCACGTGCAATTTGGTTTGCTGACCATAAATTCACATTTTTAATCTGTTTTTTCAAACTTCCGTACAACCAAACAAGTGAAGTAATCGTGCTGATTGACATTCCACGTGCAATGGCGACTTTTCGTGAACAGAGTTCACTCTTAATTTGTTTTACAATCAGCAGACTTAGGGTAGTTTCATCACTTGCAAAAACCATGCCACCGAGAAGAAGTCTTGACACCTTACAAAGAATGAGGGCTATAGCGTGGGTTGAAAGTGGTTTATCTGTCCGTGAGGTTGCTAGGCGGCTTGCAGTGTCACACTCTACTATCCAAAGAATTTTGGAGAGATTTCAGGCCACAGGAAGTGTGGAGGATCTCCACCGGCCAGGTCGCCCTAGATGCACCAATAGACATGATGACCGGTACCTCTTGTTGTCAGCCCTGCGCCACCGAACAGTGACTTGTTCCACTCTAAGATGTCAGCTGAGACAAACTGTAAACGTTAATGTCAGTCAAAGCACCATTCGCAGACGTTTACATGAATTTGGACTGGCTGCTCGACGTCCTGCAGTCAGAATCCCTCTTACTCCTGCTCATCGCAGAGCCCGTGTTGCTTGGTGTCGCGAGCACATCCGATGGACAAGGCAACAATGAAGTCAAGTTCTCTTCACTGATGAATCTCGCTTCACTGTGTCATTCAATGATGGCAGGATTCGAGTTTGGAGACGACCAGGAGAGCGATTTACTGATGACACAATTCGAGAGGTGGATCGTTATGGTAGGGGTTCTGTCATTGTCTGAGGAGGCTTCTACAGACACGGCAGGACCCCACTCTACATCATCCAAGGCAACTTGACCGGCCCAATATACCAGAAAGAAATCTTGAGATCAATTGTTCAGCCTGCTCTGGATGCCATAGGTGATAATGCCATCCTCCAAGATGATAACGCTCGACCCCATCGAGCTCGTGTGGTGAATGAGTTTATTCAGCAACATGGGATCATCAGGATGGCGTGGCCAGCTCATTCACCTGACCTTTCTCCAATTGAGCACCTCTGGGATGTCCTTTTTCGAAGATTGTCAACAAATCACCCCCTGCCAATGGATGTTGCACAGCTGACTGCATTTCTGCTTCAGGAATGGCAAGCTGTTCCTCAGGATACTCTTCGGACCCTTGTGGACTCGATGCGTCTACGCTGTCTTGAATGCCTTGCTGCAAACGGTGGTCATACCCGATTTTGAAATGTCTATTTGTCCAATATCTAATGTGTGACTTTTGAAAAGGTGGGTGACACACTTCACAGCTTCATTGCGTTTGAATGTGTGTTTCCATTTCTTTACGTGACATGTCAATTTGGTATTCAATAAATGCCGTTTTGACTGATACCAATTACGTTTATATCAGATTTGTTTTATGGTTTCAACCAAGGTTTTTCTAAGTGGCCCTTGACTTTTGACGAGTAGTATAGTATAATAGACTTGATAATAGACAAACGGTGCCTCTGACAGTGTTAAAAACGCGGCATTATGGGAGATAACAAAGACTTTGAGCACGTTAGTAATGCGAAGTGAAGTAAAAAAATAAATTTGTTAATATTAACAAAGGGAAATAAAAGTAAAAATCAAATGTTATTATTTTTATATTGTAAAAGTTGTAATATCATTTTTATTGCTTTTGCAATGATTAAATACTTTTAAAAAAGACGTAATTATTATGTAATACATAGAGTAAAAATGTATTAGTATTTTGTTTTAATAACAAAAGAAATAACAGTTTTAGCTAGTTACATTTTTTTCAGCCAGTCTTAAGTTTTAGTTTTTGAACTAGTCTTTCAGCTTACAGCTTCAATCAGTAATAAGGAATCTCTATATTGGAACGTAAGATTAAATCTTTCACCTTTTCCAACCAAATAACAAAATATCAGCTATGTAGGAAAAGCATCCAAGAAACAAAAGATCATTTGTTTTTTGAATGCAGTACAATCACACCTATAAAGAAACTACTGCAGAAAATCATCGATTTACAAACATCACAAAAATCAGATTTATACAAAGCAATCTTCTTAAACATAGTTCCAAAATCTGCATATAACACACACACATTGATCTTGGTTATTTTATCAGAATTTCGGAATCAGATTTGGTGTTTTCGGAATCTTTCCATGTTTAATAATCGTATTTTCAACGCTGGCTTATTTCTGCACATTTGTCGTCAGAAAGTGTTATCAATAGCCCCTGAGATGGTACATCTTCTTTAACGAGGCAGCCTTGGTTCGTAAAATGACTCTTTCTTTCCCCAACGGCCCTCCCTCCGTCTCACTACTATCTCATTCTCTGTCCATCCTAACATTTTGTAAGTCCGCTTTCTGCCTTCTGTACCCCCTCCCTTTCCCAGTGCCCCTATCCTCTCAAGTACTACAGCTCGCTCGACCCTTTAAACTACACATTTATTCGAGGGAGGTCATGTTTGACCACAGTTCTAGATGTCGTTAAAGTGTCAATGTCTGACCTTGCCAACTGATCTCTAAGTATGTTTGTGGGGAGTCTGTGAATTTTGGTATTGCGCGGCTCATACCTTTAAATTGGGACCCTAAGACGCAGCAATAGAGAACGCAGTCAGCGACTCATAGCTTGACTGCTTGCGTCAGGATCAGCGAACCAGAGCTGGTCAAGACCGCACTCCAACTCCACGTGGTGGTCCTGGAAACAGTCTGCAGCAGTGCAGTCTGGCTGAGCGAGTGTGGATCGAAATGGGAAGGCAAACCCGGTCCTAAAAAATGCCATGCAGAAGTCAGATGTGTCGACCGAAATGTGCAGATATCACAGCTTAGGCGTAAACAGACACAACGCAACCACCGTCCTTTTCAGGACGAACGAAGAAGAAGAAGAAGATACCTTTAAATTCAGGAGGAAAAAAAGGGGGGAGGGGAATAATAAAATGTGCAGTGAAATGTGCTTGTAATTGTGTGTATGTAAGCGTGCCCGAGTGTGTATAAATGTATATTTATATTTAATGGAATGTTCAATATGTCTTTTCTCCATCTATGAAATGTGAATAAAGCTTGTTGTAAGAGGTCACACAGGGACTACTTTAATAACCATGCTATCCACTAAGAAGTGTCTCTTTTCGGATCCCATTATTTCCCTTGTGGCGACCAAGACTCTTTCTTTTGTCCCAGGGCCGTCCTTTCAGATTAAATTTTACGGCCCAGGACGATTTTATTTTAGCCAAGCTGGACTGAGGTTTTGGCATCATATATTAGCGGAATCGGTGTGGTGGATTTGATGTTATGAATTTGTTGTTAGGTATTAATATGTGAATAAATGAGATTAGCTATGAAGGTCCCTGAATTTACCCAATAGTATTGTGAACTTTTCAGGGTACCTTTCCGCTACCACCCCTTTTATCTCTTTCAAAATGTATTTATTATTATATTAAATGACTTCGTTTAGTGTCTAGGGTTATGAATGTAGAGTGTAATGTACAATAATCCACAAACATACAAAAAAATAGTTTATTATTCACAACAGCACACAGTACTACCACAATAACATACAAACGACACTCTAAAAGGCTATCTTATTTAAGACTGTGGTTGAATTTTGTGTAAATATGATTTTTACAATTTTATTATCCTGATTCTATTTTATTTGGAATCAGGATTGACAATTTAAAAGTGAAATCAAAATAATCATTTACATCAGTCAAATAGCACAATAGATTCTCTGTTCATACATAAAATATTTTTCTAATATACGTCTGTAGTGTTCTCCTACTTTAAGGTAATACTGGTAGTACCACTAGGTTGTTGTTTGAAATCATACCCTTTTAGTACTGTTTGTTTCTATTTGTCATTTGTGGAACTATTAAATAATTGTCCCAGTTTTATTCACTGTCACTTTTTATATTTCTTCTTTTAAAGTTCTGAAGTTGAGCTCTCAGGTGCCGAACGAGAACTTATCTTGGCAGTAGAATATAGGTTGAACCTTTCCTCTGCTCGCTTGACAATCTGTTCCCTGTTTGATAGGCAATGGCCACTAGCATGGGCTCGCAGTATACAGACAGAGTCCTGAATCAATCAGTTTTCAAGCGTTTGGTACCACATTAACGTCAGTACCCAGGACCTCTGAAATGTGAAGGTATGCATCCTTCTTAATATCTAGCATACACTAATAGTCCACAGTTAAGGACATGTACATTACAAACAACCAAAAAGGGTCATATCCTTATACAAACCTATGCCACCATTTTCTTTTGATGTGACAATGTACACCAGTATTCCTTTCCCTACTAGTTACAACGCCACTGCAATTCCAGCTGTAATCTCTTCCATATAATAGGATAGGTGTTATGCTCCTTTATGACAATCATACATATTCTTGTAGTTTTACACCTCTCTGACAGTCTATCACATGGTGGATCAATCTTTAGGCTTTGCCTCATGTTCGCTATAGACCCACTCATGTCCAGACATATATTATTATTTCACATTCAATTTTTATATAAAATACAGATTAATAAATGTCAACCTTACCACAATTTTGTTCAATGAAATACACAGAGACGATGACTGACACAGTTTCGATCTGTTTTGTTGTCCAGGCTGCCCAGAAATGGATTTGAAGGCACAGCCTGATCTCATCTATCACTGGTGAAAATTTTTCTAGAAATGGCGTTTCCTCCCCGCCCCCCCCCCCCCCCCCCTAACGCTTATTCTGACAATATCGATTCAGTTGGCCAATCACTTTTAATTTTACAAGGGTAAACAGTCTTTCAAAAAATTTCATTTAAACCTTTCTACGTTACTAGGCTATTTATGTTTATTCAAAGGTCAGCCAATAATATTTCGTCTCACTTCAAATGTCACCCAATCAGATTCACTGTACCATCCTAGCCTATCTGTCACCTACTTTTTCCCCCAAAAAATATGCGATCCAATCTAAGCAGATATGACTTGACCTGACAGTATCTCTGATCTCTATGTATGGTTTTATCATTATTTGATTAGTTAAGGGACTATTTATATAACTAATAACATATTCTTGGTCAGCAAGTCTTCAGGTACCCGAATATACGATTTTTAAGGGGCTATGTGGTTTGGTTCAAAAGTCTATCTTTTTTCTATGTTAGTTGTTTAATTTTAAACTACCTCTCGTTCACTCTTTTTCCGTGTAATTTCAAGCGAAATACGAGAGCTTAGGTCATTCATAATAAGAGCTAAACATGTTTCCATGACGTAGTGTCCATAATTCTAACTTTTTCATCGTATTGGGGAAACCCCTAAGGCAAGGCTTGCCACTGTGCTACAGTTGGCTTTTAGTTGAAAATCAATGCGAAACGAATTAGCATTTCATCTATCCTTGCCCCTCCTCGTTCCACAATGCATTTTAGGCAAATATTTTCTTAGAACTAGGAAAAGTGGTTGTTTATGTCAAGGACGAATTTGAAAAATTGGGTACCGTTTTGTTCGGCTATTCGTTAGCAAATAATAATCTGAAGGCGTAGGCGACACCAACCGTTCTAGCAGAAAATTCTTTTGTACTTTCTTATCTTTGCCTTTATGCCCTATACTGTTATATATTAATTTAGCTATTGTATTTAGAAATTCACTACAATCGGATACCTGCTTTTAGCGGAAGTAAATTTAAGTACCCTTTATTTTGACTATTTTCCATCGAGACGGAAATCTTTCGCGACGGACTCTAAATCTAGGTCTTTGACACCCAAGGTCCTTTTCTTTCTTTCTCTCTTTTCCTCTTCCTTCTCCTTTTAATCAACACTATCATTACCAAAATGTAAAATGTGTAACCTGTGAGTACTAGAAAGAGTGTAAATGAGTGTGTGCAAGTAATTTTTTATTTATATTTTTACAGCTGCACAGTGTATTTTCATTGTTATGCTTATGTTCAAACTATTATTGTCAATGTTTCCATGCATATGTCTTTAGGATAAAAAAAAAGGCTTGGATAAACAAGCACCGTCGCTTGAAAAGATGGTCAGACAGATTACACTGACAAACAACATTTTTCTTTCTTATATAAGAATAAGTGTTCTTAGGTCAGTTTCTTGCGCTGATTTCAAATCTGAAATCCGTTTATCTCTATCACGTCAGGTTCTTAAGATATTTGTGAATAAATATATTTTTGGGAAACCGTTATTTGCTCCGTTTCATTTTTACTATATAACTTATTAAAAATTAATAAAATGCAAAATAATTCTACTTTTTATACTGCTAACAGATGCATGACATATGTTACGCTATTTTTCAAATAGTTACTGTATTTTGAAATAATTCTGAGCGAAATATGGCTTCTAGAAGTTGTAGAAATTCGGCTGATCTGTTCTGTTACGTATGCGGATATTTTACCGATCGTGTTCACCAGAAAAAACTTTACACCATTACTAAAGAAAGCATATGAACGTTATTTCGATTCTAAAGTTGATGATGCAAATAAATCTTGGAAGCCAAATGCAGTTTTTTCGACCTGTGCAAATACATTGGCAGGTTGGTTACGAAAATCGCCGAAGCATAAGTCGATGCCTTTTGGAGTGCCAGTAATATGGCGTGAACCGACAAATCACGCTACTGATTGTTACTTCTGCTTGACAAATATCCATGGTTTCACTTTTAAAACTAGAAAGTCTGTGGTTTATCCAAATATTGAATCGGTATCGAAAACAGTTCCTCATGATCCAATCACGTGTCCGATCCCAGTTCCACCATAACAATATCCGTTGGACGTGAATGAACCATCAGAAAGTGATAGTTTACCTGCTTTAGAAACTAATTCTGACTCGGATTATATACCGGTGAATGATGGTGTTCACTTAATTAACCATTCAGAACTTTCAGATCTAATACGTGATCTCGCTCTTACCAAAGGACAAGCGGAATTACTCGGTTCGCGACTCAAAGAATGGAATCTTTTAGCGCCCAATACTCCGATATCTAAATTTCGTCATAGACACAGAGAACTTGTTCAATACTTTGAGATGGATGATGGCATTTGCTATTGCAAAGATATAAACGGTCTAATGGTGCACCTCGGTCATGAGCACATAGTTAACGAATGGCGACTTTTCATCGACTCTTCCAAGACTAGTCTAAAAGCCGTGTTATTGCATAACGGAAATTTATTTTCATCAATTCCAGTCGCCTACTCTGTTCATATGAAAGAAACTTATTACAATATGGGTATACTTTTGGCAAAAATAAAGTACAATGACTACCAATGGCGGATTTGTGGAGACCTAAAGGTCATTGCAATTCTCACGGGCATGCAGACTGGGTATACTAAATTTTGTTGCTTCCTATGTGAATGGGACAGCCGCAACAGACAGGAACATTATGCAAGAAAGGTGTGGCCTATCAGGGATCGTATGCAGCTCGGGCATAAAAATGTAATACATGAGCCATTAGTTAACAAAGACGGCATCATTTTACCACCGTTACATATAAAGTTGGGGCTCATGAAGAATTTCGTAAAAGCGTTAGATAAAACGAGCAAAGCTTTCACTTATCTTCGAGAAAAGTTTCCGCAAGTTAGCGATGCAAAGATAAAGGAAGGTATCTTTGTAGGACCTCAGATTAGGAAAGTTATTGCAGACAAACAATTCGAGAACTTGTTACATGGTAGTGAACTTCGCGCATGGATGGCATTCAAATCGATCGTCGATAACTTTCTGGGAAATCATAAATCTGTCGACTATGTGCATATTGTTAAGCAGTGCATAGATGCATACAGAATTATGGGCTGTAACATGTCCCTCAAAATCCATTTGCTTGATTCGCATCTTGACTTTTTCCCTGACAAACTTGGCGAAGTCAGCGATGAACATGGAGAACAATTCCATCAAGATATCGCCGTATTGGAGTCACGCTATCAAGGACGGTGGAGTGTGACCATGCTTGCCGATTATTGTTGGATGCTTCATCGCGATGTACCACATGCCATTCACCGACGAAAGTCGACTGCAAAGAAATTCAAGCCTACATAACTGTTACACTTCTTGTATGAATGATGTTATAATACTGTATGCCTTGTTAAAAAACTTCAATTGCGTATTTCTAGAGATCCCGACCTGATAGAGAAAAACGGTTTGCAGATTTAAAAACAGCGCATTAAAATTGACCAGACAAACATAGAAATGTTAGAGAAAGAAAAAAAAAGTTTTTTTTTGTTAGTCAGTGTTATACGATAACATATTGTCGCTGACCGTCAAATTACCTGGCGTAACTTAACACGTCTTTGTGAAGCGTTTATGTGACACCATAAGAGACACCATAAGATAAGAATTACTCCCGTAGCAAATACTGCTACAGGGGAGAGGCGTGTTAGAGACTTTCCCCATGTATGTTCAGCATAAAGAGTAAGATGTATGAAGGGAAAAAATGGAATGCCAAATAAAAGCGATCGGAGAGAAAAATGAAGGAAAGGAAATGATACTGCTGTAGAGCTGGAGATGTGAGATATCACACAAAAGGACAGGGACAGACACTCCGTCACAAATATATACGATTACTAATTAGAAAAAAAAATGTGGAACACGAAAATTTTTTTGACGGCGTAACTGCCTTACATAAATTTGTATATAAATAAGAATGTATCTGTCACTGAATGAATGAAAGGAGGATTGTTTTTCATCCAGTACAAACAAAGCAAGGCGACCACGATTGAGGAAATAAAATGGAATCGGAAAGTGAAAGTCAGCGTTACTTTAGAAAGCAAAACGCGAAAGAAGGGTTTTAATTGTATCTTCACTGAAACATTTTAGTGGAAGTTTTGTCTATTCAGTTTTTTCCTCCTTATTTCTCTCTTCCCCCCCCCCCCCCCTCCTGTTATCACTATAAAAACAAGTGTGCATTATAATTTCAAGAACACGGTAGTATGGTTCCTTTTCCCCGTCTCCCTTCAATCACTACTACCATTACAAAAAAATGTACAATGTATAACCCTTTTAAATGTGCAAGAAAGAGTTTTTTTGTAAATGAGTGTGTGCAAGGAAGTGAAAGTGTTTTTTGCCCCCTCTTTCTTTATATACAACTGTTCATTGTGTAATTGTCTTTTCACTGAAATTTCTTTATGAAAATATGTAAAATGAACATGTTTTGTAAACTCAAATGGAATGCGAATAAAGATTGGAAAAAAAAAACTTTACCAAAAAACTAAAATTGTATTTTTTGAAGGCCGATTCGGGCAATTCCCACTCGGCCGTGAAATCAGATTTGAATGAATGCTTCCTGTGACAAAGACGAGTTATATATGGTATATCCAGCTCTCAGCAAGGATAACACGACTGTGGAAATAAAATCGAATCGCACATAAGAAAGACAGGGTTATTTTTTTTATAACACAAACGAAAACAAGTGTTTTCATTATCCCTTCACTGAGACTTCTTAGCCATTCAGGTGGTTTTTTTTTCCTCATCCCTTGTTTTGACTATTACCACTATAAAAAAGAAGGCGCTTTAAAATTTCAAGAACGAGGGTGTGTGAATTCTTTATCCGTTTTTCCCTCCTCTTTTCAATCAATGTCAGGGAGTGTTTAAACGATGATGTCCCCAGATGTCAGGATACTATATCAGACATATGATGATGGGGGGTGGCGTGTGTAGATGATGATCAACACTAGGGGTATGAATAACACGAACGCCACTGGTTACAGTTCCATAACATTTATTAGACATTCACATACAAGTCCCGAATATCAATTATACTGACAAGCATATTGATCACCTCCAGGCTGACATTGCCTGTAGGAAATAACACTCACGACACTAACTAGGGACTGGCTTCCCTGACGTGCACAGACAGTACACTAAATACTTATACGTGCGGTATACCCTGGCTAAGACACTTTGATTTTTTTTTTTTTCCTTCCAATATTTATTCGTATTCCGTTTGACTTTACAAAACATGTTCTTTTCGCTTCTCCATAAGGAAGTTTCAATGCAAATACAATGACACAAGAGGCTTCTTTTTTTTTTCCTTTTGGAAGTGGAATTTTTTTTCTTTCTTTTTCATGCAGACACACATCATACTCATACATTTTCCATAAAATAATGTTGTAGTAAATGCAAACATGTTTGGTGTTTGTCTTTTCTGAATTTTATGTCAGCTGGGTTATATGTTTTGTTTTCTGTGTGAATATACTGTATATAGAAAAAGTTTTGCATTAAAGACCCTTTGCTCATAGAGGGTTTTATTTGGTACTTGTGTCTTTATTCACCCACAGATTAAAATTGTTGAAATTTCGGAGCCAAACGGATCACCGTACTTTTTCTTAAATTTTTTTTCTTAAATTCGAGCGAAAAATCTAACACCGTCTCCGCGGCAAATCTCTCTCTCTCAGTTCGCCAAGATCGTTAGAAAGTCGTCTTGGCTACTAGCACGATAACTGGTGCGCTCTCTCTTTCACTACGGCAATGTACTTGTGCGCTATCTCTTTCTCTACGGCAATGTACTTGTGCGCTCTCTCTTTCACTACGGCAATTTATCCATCCGGTTGTGTGGCAGGACATCAAAGGGATTATTCGTCTGGTTGGGGGATGATGGTGGTAAGAGTCTCTCTTCTGTGGATTGAAGTGACGTCGATTTGTAGCAATGTAATTTATATGGTCCTGTGTAGGGAATGAAACAGTTCGATCGTTCTGTGATAATAAATATGTACATAATTTTTTGGTCATCTTCTAATACGAGCGTTAAACCAATGATCTTGTGATTTATGCCATCTTTAGCGCCTTTTTATTTGGTGTCACGAAATTGTGAGAAAAAGAGCATAAGAGTGTGACTTAGTGTGACTCTTCATTATTTTTATCTTAACTGTTTGCGGACGGAAGCAGTAATTTTCTTTGGATTTGTTGAAAGCCTGTACACCTTCTTTTCTGCTTCTACCTACCGGTGGGGTCTCATTTCTACTGCATTATGTGCTGGTGGTACTCATAATAAGTCCCATTTGCCCTTTGCGAAAAGACTGTCAGATACCAGGTGGTCCGCTCGGGCAGATGCAGCAAAAGCACTTTTACACAGCTTTTCTGCAATAAAACAAGTCTTGGATGATATTTCAGATAACAATGATCAGACGGCAGAGTGTCGTCAACAGGCTCGTGGTCTACTTTCAACCATGATGAAGTTAGAAACAGGAATAATGATCATGCTGTGGGATCAAGTATTACAGCGTGTTCAAATGACCAGTGCTTCTTTGCAATCTTCTGACCAAGATTTGAATACAGCTTGTGCACTCTTTGAATCCCTGCGGGGGTATATTCAAGCTATGCGGTCTACTTTTGCAGACATAGAGCAAAAGACCAAGGATCTAACTGAGTGTGAACATTATCAAGAACAAACTCGAAGAAAACACAAACGAAATCGAGAATATGATGATTTCAGTGGTTCCAGCACACTTGATCCACTTGTTGAATCTCAAACGCCTTCTCAGCAGTTTAAAAGCCGAACATTTCTTGTCCTTATTGATAGCTTGCTTTCTGCCTTTTCAAAACGCCAGAAAGCTTATCAAAAGTTGAATGATGTATTTGGATTCCTTCGTTAGTTACAGTCGTTTACACCTGAAGAGGTGGTAACGTGATCATCGAATCTTATTAAATCATATCCGGAAGATGTGGAAGAAAGTCTTTGTGAAGAACTTGTGCAGTTTACAGAACTGTTGACAACTGATCTTGCTTCTCATATTGGCACTACTCTAGACCTTGTAGAGTGTAGTGAATTTCTAAATACAATATCTAAATTAATATATAACAATATCGGGCATAAAGGAAAAGATAAGAAAGTATAAAAGAATTTTCTACTAGAACGGTTAGTATCGCCTACGCCTTCAGATTATTATTTGCTAACGAATAGCCGAACAAAACGGTACCCAAATTTTTCTAATTCGTCCTTGACATAATCACTTTTCCTAGTTCTAAGAAAATATGTGCCTAAAAATGCATTGTGGAACGAGGAGGGGAAAGGATAGATGAAATGCTAATTCGTTTCGCATTGATTTTAAACTAAAAGCCAATACTAGCACAGGGGCAAGCCTTGCCTTAGGGGTTTCCCCAAAATACGAGGAAAAAGTTAGAACATGTAGACAACTCGTGTCACAAAAACAACCTTAGCTCTTATTTCAAAGGACGTAATTATCACGTAAATAGAGAAGACAGCACATGGAAAAGAATTGAACGCGTAGTAGACTAAAAATAAAAAACACTAACTTAGAAAAAACAACTGTGTACTTCTGAACCAAGTCAACTAGTCCCATATAAATTGTATATTCGTGTACCTTAGGACTTGTTGACAAAGAATATGGTAATAGTTACGCAAATAGTCCATTAATTAACTAATTATAGCCATAATACTATAGTGGACCCGACCAGACTGTCAAGTAAAGATCATGCCTGCTTATAATTTTTTTTGGCATGTTTTGAAAAAACGACTTTGGGTAAATGAGGTTAAAAGGTACGGGATATTTGATTGGGTGGATTTTAAAGGAAGGCGAAGTATGATTGGTTGACCTAAAACTAAAAATATATTTGCCTTGGAAACATATTGGGAGTTGTTATTTGAAACGATAGATTAAAAAATAAATGTAAACATGGTCCCATTGGATAAAGCAGTAGATACTGGTACGAAACGGGGACTGTTCACTGCCATTTCAAGTAAATTTTGTGCAAAGCAAGCTCGATGAGAGCAGGCGGAGAATTTTCTAACATAGGAAAAGCCTGGACATAGGGCAGATCGAAAATGTGCCATATTCTATTGCCTAGTCATCGTTTACTTGTGTTATTTCCTTGCATCTGTGAGGGTTTTGGTTGCTGTCAATAACTGGTGCCAGACTACAGTGGGCCGATATATTCATGCCACAGTCTTGCCTTTTTCGGAGACAACTGTAAACCACCATCATTCTTGAAGAAGTGGGAGCTGAAGGTTGTCGTTCAGCGAAGTGCAGGAAGATTCCTACATCATATTACAAAGATAGGTGCATGTTTCGGCACCTGATCGCTCAACTAACATTATATTACAAATAAGAAACTGGGAATAGTGATATAAACATTCCATCAGTGTCCACAAAAACTTACAAACAACATGCAGAGATGATGATAGTAAACAATCAACCAGTGTATACTAGAAGTCACCTCAGTTAGACAATACAACTACACCCTTATATAATAATATGTGTATTATGGTCAGAAGACCCATTGTGTAAATTGATTGGTGTAATTAATTTCTATGATTTCACTTTGATTGTCAGTCCTGATTCCAAATAAATCAGATTCAGGACAATAAATTGAAAACATTAACTTTACCAAACTTTCAACCACTGACTTACTAAAGATAGTCTTTTAAAGTGAAGTTAGTATGTGATTGTCGTGGTACTGTTGTGTTGTATTAGATAATAAAATAATTTGTGTAATTGTTTATATGTTCAGTTGGTTAATGCAACCTTACACTAACATTTCATAACCCTAGACACCAAACGTAGTCATCTTACAGTCTATCTAGAATAAGTCTGAATGAGATCATAGTGGTGGTAGTAGAAAGATGCCCTGGAAATTTACTCTAATATTTATTATATTCAGGGACCTTCACAGCTGACCTCATTCAGTACACTAAGATTTCTTTACAACAAACTGTATTAACATCAAACCCACCACATAGAGTTACAGTTTTACCGTTGGATAATTGACAATTCTGTGGAGTCTTGTTTTCCAAATGTAGAAATCGCCTTGCGCATCTATTTGTCACTAATGGTAACCAACTGCAGCGGAGAACGATCATTTTCAAAACTGAAACTTATTAAAAATGAACTAAGGAGCACCATGGGTCAAAAGAGATTGTTACTTTTGATAATGATAATTACTATGCAAATTAAAAATGTATGTGTTCAAATATATTTGTGTTGTTTTATTGCTTTTTTTTATATAGGGCCCCTTTCTTAACATATGCTACAGGCCCCGTACTAGCTTAATCCGGCCCTGCTTGCAAACGGTTTCTGTCTTTTGTTTTTATAGCACTAAAAACGTAGGGAGGATCAGAGCAAAATCAAAGCACTTAATACCAAATCGATAACGCAGCTGCGAACCAGCACCTTACTGAATGTAGTGGGTTTGATGGTATTGTATGATGGTGATATTACTACGTGTGATGCATGAGGTCAGCTGTGAAGGCTCCTGAGATAAAATGTAGCTGTGAATTGTCAGAAGGCCCTTCTTGCTACCACTACGACCTCACACCTATCTTTTTTTACTAATCAATGTGGCTACGTTAAATGTCTAGGGTAATGATATGTAATGTGTTGTGGTAGTGTACAGACACACACACAGATATTTGCTAAGTCTAATAATATTAATAAAATGTTATAATACACGGAACTAACTCAGTTGTGTAAAATTTTGATAGTAATTTTCTTACATTTTTTTGTTCTGGACCAAGGTTTTATTTTGGCCAGAACATATGAAAGGTTTTAGAAATTATGAAAAAATGCATGAATATTACATAATAAATGCAAGGTGTGTACATATTTATGTTACTAGACTAGTTAATATTATTACTGGTTACAGTATTAATCTATGTGGGAGAACAGTTAATGATGTGCTGTTGGGGTGGCCTCATCACTCCCTGTCTATGGCGATTACACATTGTCCAGTTAATTGATGGAAATTTTATGGGTGTGTTAAGAATTAAGTTGAGTTGGTGAACTCTCAGCAGACCAGGCGCTCACGTAACTTGAAGGTGTAGCTTTGGTGCTGAGATCTGGTGGCCCCACCTGTCCGTGCTTGGGGGCAATATCAGAAGTCTGGTGGCCCCACCTCTCCGTGCTTGGGGGCAATATCAGAAATATGGTGGCCCCACCTCTCCGTGCTTGGGGGCTATAATAGGCTGCTCTGACCAAATATTACTGCACGGGTCCACTCTGGTAAAATTCAACAACTCATTTGACACCGCATTGGTACCAACTGAAACTCACAGCTCTGCAATCAAAGTATTAGTCATGTGTCAGAATTCCATCCTCTAACCATTTCTGGACACTACACTACACAACAACAACACCACATAGACGGGTCAGATCTTTCTGACCAAACAACACATCTTACCAAGTTGGTTTCACATAGGATAAGTTCTCCCAGACTACAGATTCTGAAATATGTTCATTAGTTTCCTGCCATAGAATAGGATAGGTGATATGTTTCACTGATCTCAACACTTGATCTGTCCTTCCTAATCCTTGCTGGAGTTTATGTATTTTATTTGTCTCTAGACCCTGAACTGGGGCGGGGGGTCTAGAGCGAACCCTTACTTGTTGTAAGGAACAGATTATGCTATTGCAGTATCAAATCACTCGAAACCTTAAACAAATATTAAAATGTACAAAGAAATAATTTCAGTCTTACCAGAATTATGAATATAGTACACAGTTAAATAAATGCTAGCAAAACTCAGCTGAGCTGCTGGCCTTATGATGGCGTCCCTCTAAATATTTCAATAGCTTCTGGGAATTACACCACTTAATAATTCACTGTGTCTACAAGGACAACTAATACTGAATGGCACAAAATGCGCGTCTGAGCGCCGATAATATCTTCATCTATGGCCAATCACTGCCTTTTCTTTTTTCAAATTCAAATATCCTACCAAAAAGTCATTTCAGTCATACCTCAGTCAAGTATGCCTTATTGTCTGTTGGTCCGTCCGTCTCTACTTGCGTTTCACAAAAAAACACACTTGTTTTTTGAACCAACCCTGCCTTCCCCTACACAATTTTGCCTTTAAAGTTATTTTTAGCCACAATTCACCATCCCACCCCGTCTCTTCATTCCAACTAGATTTTAGCACTTGCGTCTTCAAGGCCACAATTTTTTGAAAATTAGTGACATGTTTTATCTCAATGCAGACGTTCGCTGATATGAACAACACAGTCTTTTGTCAATATCTTTCTTATTATCTGTCCGTCTGTATAAATGAAAGCATATTATTTCACTGCTCAAGATGGGCCATCCGGCCAGCTAGGTTTTATATTCCTAACATTATTATTAAGAAAAGTTACTTTTCAAATATTTTCTAGAATTTTCTGGAATGCGCTCATCACTGCATTCAAATAAACGGGCTAAGTTATCGCAAAAGCGTCCAATAAATGACTGTGGCGTATAATATCCAAGGTCCCTTTTGTCGATTTCTTTACTTTATGTCAACTTGGGGACGTGACTTTTTCCTCCTTTCCCCACCACTTGCGTCTTTTAGCATTGCTAGATTCAAGCACGCGTTCAGTCAGATTTTTCCTTTTGATCTCCGTTCTTTTTGCCTTCAAGTCTAACAATTTAATTTCCATGGCGGGTGATGACCCGCGGCGTGGGCGATCATGTATTCTAGCAGCTTACGCATTAGTTTTTATCCCTACGTTGTATCATTGGAGATATTTTAACGTTGTATCATTGTTAATTTTGTGACACATCTCCCCACTTGAAAACATGCCTACGGCAAGTTCTAAAACCAGTGATACACATAGATAAAATCTCTCCTTACGCCTGCCATTACTCTAATTTTGATCACAGGGGTGCCGACTGAGGAAATCTGCACCGACATTCAATTTGCCTGGGATATATTGGATACTAAACTGATAAGGTTGAAGCAATAAAGACCACCTCAGCAATCTTGCGTTTTCATGCTTAGCCTGAGATAAGAATACGAGAGGCTGATGGTCCGTCTCGACCACAAAAGTCCTACCATACAGATAGATTTGAAACTTCTTTATTGCCCAGATTAACGCTAAACATTCTTTTTCGCTTGTGGAGTATCCTTGTTCCGCCTTATTCAATTTGCGGCTTGCATAAGCGACTGGTTTCAGTTCCCCATCAGGTGAAGATGATCTTTGCAACAAAGCCGCTCCGAGTCCTACATTACTTGCATCGGTTCTTAAGACAAAGTCCTGTGTCAAATCAGGCAGTTTGAGAATAGGCTTGCTAGTGAGTTTTTCCTTTAAGTCTTGGAACGCTAATTCACTTTGCGCAGTCCAATTAATTTTATCTGGAAGTCCCTTGCGAGTCAGATCAGTCAGAGGAGCACAAATAGAGTTAAAATCTTTGATATATTTTTGATAAAATCCGCATAACGACACGAATGATCGCACGTCCTTTTTTGTTTGTGGTCTAGGTGCTCTCTGCAGTTTTTCCAAGTTCTTGGGATCAGGGGTCATGCTACCCTGATATACAGTGTGTCCCAAGAATTCCAACTCTTTGCATCCAATGCAACATTTTGTTGGCCTAGCAGTTAAGTTCGCCTCCCTAAGCCTATTAAATAACATTTCTAGAGCTTCAATGTGTTCTTCAAATGTCTCTGTGGCGACGAGAATATCATCCATGAAATTCGTGATACATGGGTTATTCAGGGGATCCAACAATTTGCGCATCATCCTTGAAAATACACTCGGAGCATTTTTCAGTCCGAATGGTAGCATGTTGAATTCATAATGTCCATCCGAAGTGCTAAAAGCCAAATAAGGTCTCACTTCAGGCTTCACTGGGATCTGGTAATAGCCTTTACTAAGATCCACCTTTGAAAAGTATTTTGCCTTGTTCAGTCTGGCAAATAACTGTTTTGTGTCTGGTAATGGATCCACTTGTCCTTCTGTGACAGCATTCAGTTTCCTGTAATCTATGCACAGTCTGTGTTCCCCAGACGGTTTTCTCAACAATACGACACTAGAGCTAAAAGATGATTCACTGTGTGAAATAATCCCCTCCTTCAACAAATAATCTATTTCTTCCTTCAATGCCTTCTCCTTCGCGAACGGAATAGAATAGGCTCTCATACAGATTGGGTTTGAGTCTACCAGTTTCATGTCATACTGTAGCAAATTTGTATGGCCTGGTTTATCTGTTAATACATCTGTATGTTTCTCCAGAACCTGTTGAACTCTCTCCCTCTGGTTTTTAGTCAGGTGCTTACTGACTTTTACCTGTGCTGCTGTTTCACAAGGATGTAATGGGTATTCATGTGAGGTGAGTGGTTCCTTTTGCATTTGAGTTGCGATAGCTAAGGTCAGTAAGGGGGTGCTTTCCTGGAGTGGTCTGTCCAGATACTTCTTTAACAGGTTTACATGATAAACTTTCTCCTTCCCCTTTTTGTCAATTTTATAGTTTGTTCTAGACACCTTCTCTAGAACCGTATATGGACCTTGCCATCCAATTTGTAATTTATTCTGGCTCCCGGGTAGTAGAAGCAGCACCTTCTCTCCCACTGCCAGTTCTCTGTCCTTTGCCTTCCTATTAAAATATGCTGCATGTTTCTTCCTGGCTTGTTTCAAATTATCATTTGCCAGTTTCCATCCAGCTTTCAAACGAGTGGTCAGTTCGTTCACGTATTGATAAGATGAGGTAACAGTCTCTTCCGCCTTCTCATCTGTCCAGGTCCTTAATAGTGCTTCTAATGGACCTTTAATTTATCATACGTATTTTTCATGGAACCCGTCTGGTCCCGTCCATTAGAAGCCCTATAGTGAGGACTTTTCTTCCTAGAATCATCACTCACAAATCGACCACTACCAATTTTTTTCTTGGGTTTGTCTCCCCACTTTAGATTGCTTATGAGAGATCTTCGCTCTCTTTTCTGTTCTTCCAGTTTATATAAGTCTGACCGAGGGATTGTCATCTTATCCTGGGTAAAATTTCTTCTTTGTACTCTTCGCATAGTGGCCATGTTAATCCATTCAAGTGAAGACTGGGTGTGAAAAGGGGGCTCCCATTGCACTTTGTCTCCTTGAGTATCATTAGTTTTCCTTCCAGGCCTAATTTTGCCCCGTGGCGTTTCTAGGTCCTGCACATATTTTCCCTTTGTGGGTGTTCCCTCATGAAATATGCCACATGCTTCTACAAAGTTTTCAATATCGACATTTACGTCGGGCCAATAGTATTTGCGAGCAACTTTTTGGCAGATGGTACCGACTTTTTCATGGTCCCCATCTTTTCCAACATGTAAGCTCCTTATTAAATTTGCCCTATATATCTTGGGAAGAACCAACTGTCCGTGACCAGTGGATCTAGTTCCTGTCTTCCTATATAGCAATCTGTTCTTCATAAAATATTCCCCCTTGCTCGGAGGTGTGTGGCATTTGGGCAATTTTTTAAAACATGGCTTGAGTGTCCTATCCTCAGCCTGCGCCTTCCTCATCTCCTCTGGATGAGCATTTATAGGTTCACCTTCTTCCTCCTTCTTCTGTGACCTGGTCTGCACTGTCGCCATGATCACAGGTCTCTCGGGATTCCCCAAGAAGACGTATCTACACCCCAATATCAGAGGGTAGATTGGTTCATCTATCACTGCTGCTCTGATTTCTCCTTCCACATAGCGAGTTTTCACCGTTATCCTTGCGATGGGAAGTGTCATGAGTGGTATGTCCTTAGTTGCCCCTTGTATTTCCACTGTTTCTGTGGTATACTGACTTGGGTCCACTAGGCTAGACTTCACAACTGAATCATAATCCAAACCTGTATCATAAAGGCACCTTATGGTGACCCCATTACAAATAACATCCTCACAAACTGGGGGGTGATAAGGTTCCTGCTGTCCCTTAGGATTAACCTTTAATCTTTGAGTCCCCGACTTCATTGCAGCAATGTTTGAAGGTTTCCTTCTACAAAATTCGGTGTTATGGTTATCTTTCTTGCACCATTTACACCATCTTTTTCCTTGGTTAAACGGTTTTCTTTCATTGGATTTTTGGTCATTGAACTGTGAGTTTCTGTCTCGGTAGTCATTTCTTGGCCGTTCAAAGTTTGTCCTACCTTTATTTCCCTGCTCTCTATTATCAAATTTATTAAATTGCTGTGGAGCTTTAAAATTGTCTATGTGCTTCTTTTTAGCACCACTTACCTCTGCCTGGGCTGCCTGATACCTCTCAGCGACATTTAAAACCTCCCCCAACTTCTCTGCACCTTGTTCCATGAGAAATTTTCTCATGTCTGGAGCCATGGACTCTCTCAATTGCTCAATCATGATCATTTCTTTAAGATCTTGGGTCTTCCCCAGAGCAGTCCATTTCTCCAAATAGGTTTCCAGTCTGGCAGAGAATTGGTGGTATGTCTCCCCAGACAACAGTTTGGCATTTCTAAATTTCTTACGATAAAATTCCCCATTTTTTTCGTACCTCAATAACAAAGCCTGCTTTAACATGTCATAATTCTCCTGGTCTTCTCTGTTCATTTTTGCGAAGACTTCGTAAGAAGTACCTCTCAGTCCCTGTGATAGCTTTAAACTCCACCTCTCTCTCTCTAACCCATATGTAGTAGCTAATAACTCAAAACGTCCTAGGTACCCCTCTATGTCATCGTCTTTTTCAACAAAATGGTCTAAATGAAACCCCATAGCTGAGTTTGAGGCTCCCAGACTGGGCGTAGCATCTGAGGCAAAAGGGCTGGCACCATTTTCAGGAGCCTGGCCTTGTAGCTCCAGCTCCCTGAGTCGTAATTCGTGCTCCCTTTGCAACCTTCTATCTTCTGCCTCCCTTTCGGCCTTTTTATCTTCTGCCTCCCTTTGCTGTCGTTTTTCTTCTGCCTCAATCTGCAGCCTCTTAATTTCTCTATCAGCCTCAATTTGTAACCTCTTCTCTTCAGCTACCTTTCTATCTTCCCTTTCAATATATTTATCACATTCAGCCGTTACATATTGAATTAAAATCTGACCATCCATTCCCATCTCCTTTGCCGTCAGCACAGCAGCTGATCTGAATTTGGCCAGCTCCGCCATACTTTTTAAACAAATCTAGCAATGTGCAAAATAAAATTTCCAACCACTAAAGTACTTCTAATTACTCTAATCTAAAATAATTCTAATTAATTAATTAACTACCACTGGCTGTGAAGATTCACCAACTTTTATTTTCAGGGACACTTTTAATTTTAAGGGACACTTTTAACTTTTATAATGTGTTCCCCTAATCTAATTCTCCCCCCAGGAGATCCTAATATACTTAATGGGCTAATTATCCCGGGACAAAGAGACCCCAATATATGTAGTGGGTTTGATGGTATTGTATGATGGTGATATTACTACGTGTGATGCATGAGGTCAGCTGTGAAGGCTCCTGAGATAAAATGTAGCTGTGAATTGTCAGAAGGCCCTTCTTGCTACCACTACGACCTCACACCTATCTTTTTTTACTAATGAATGTGGCTACGTTAAATGTCTAGGGTAATGATATGTAATGTGTTGTGGTAGTTTACAGACACACACACAGATATTTACTAAGTCTAATAATATTAATAAAATGTTATAATACACGGAACTAACTCAGTTGTGTAAAATTTTGATAGTAATTTTCTTACATTTATTTGTTCTGGACCAAGGTTTTATTTTGGCCAGAACATATGAAAGGTTTTAGAAATTATGAAAAAAATGCATGAATATTACATAATAAATGCAAGGTGTGTACATATTTATGTTACTAGACTAGTTAATATTATTACTGGTTACAGTATTAATCTATGTGGGAGAACAGTTAATGGATGTGCTGTTGGGGTGGCCTCATCACTCCCTGTCTATGGCGATTACACATTGTCCAGTTAATTGATGGAAATTTTATGGGTGTGTTAGGAAATAAGTTGAGTTGGTGAACTCTCAGCAGACCAGGCGCTCACGTAACTTGAAGGTGTAGCTCTGGTGCTGAGATCTGGTGGCCCCACCTCTCCGTGCTTGGGGGCAATATCAGAAGTCTGGTGGCCCCACCTCTCCGTGCTTGGGGGCAATATCAGAAATATGGTGGCCCCACCTCTCCGTGCTTGGGGGCTATAATAGGCTGCTCTGACCAAATATTACTGCACGGGTCCACTCTGGTAAAATTCAACAACTCATTTGACACCGCATTGGTGCCAACTGAAACTCACAGCTCTGCAATCAAAGTATTAGTCATGTGTCAGAATTCCATCCTCTAACCATTTCTGGACACAACACTACACAACAACAACACCACATAGACGGGTCAGATCTTTCTGACCAAACAACACATCTTACCAAGTTGGTTTCACATAGGATAAGTTCTCCCAGACTACAGATTCTGAAATATGTTCATTAGTTTCCTGCCATAGAATAGGATAGGTGATATGTTTCACTGATCTCAACACTTGATCTGTCCTTCCTAATCCTTGCTGGAGTTTATGTATTTTATTTGTCTCTAGACCCTGAACTGGGGCGGGGGGTCTAGAGCGAACCCTTACTTGTTGTAAGGAACAGATTATGCTATTGCAGTATCAAATCACTCGAACCTTAAACAAATATTAAAATGTACAAAGAAATAATTTCAGTCTTACCAGAATTATGAATATAGTACACAGTTAAATAAATGCTAGCAAAACTCAGCTGAGCTGCTGGCCTTATGATGGCGTCCCTCTAAATATTTCAATAGCTTCGGGGAATTACACCACTTAATAATTCACTGTGTCTACAAGGACAGCTAATACTGAATGGCACAAAATGCGCGTCTGAGCGCCGATAATATCTTCATCTAGGGCCAATCACTGCCTTTTCTTTTTTCAAATTCAAATATCCTACCAAAAGTCATTTCAGTCAGACCTCAGTCAAGTATGCCTTATTGTCTGTTGGTCCGTCCGTCTCTACTTGCGTTTCACAAAAAAACACACTTGTTTTTTGAACCAACCCTGCCTTCCCCTACACAATTTCGCCTTTAAAGTTATTTTTAGCCACAATTCACCATCCCACCCCGTCTCTTCATTCCAACCAGATTTTAGCACTTGCGTCTTCAAGGCCACACTTTTTTTGAAAATTAGTGATAGATTTTATCTCAATGCAGATGTTCGCTGATATGAACAACACAGTCTTTTGTCAATATCTTTCTTATTATCTGTCCGTCTGTATAAATGAAAGCATATTATTTCACTGCTCAAGATGGGCTATCCGGCCAGCTAGGTTTTATATTCCTAACATTATTATTAAGAAAAGTTATTTTTCTAGAATTTTCTGGAACGCGCTCATCACTGCATTCAAATAAACGGGCTAAGTTATAGCAAAAGCGTCCAATAAATGACTGTGGCGTATAATATCCAAGGTCCCTTTTGTCGATTTCTTTACTTTATGTCAACTTGGGGACGTGACTTTTTCCTCCTTTCCCCACCACTTGCGCCTTTTAGCATTGCTAGTTTCAAGCACGCGTTCAGTCAGATTTTTCCTTTTGATCTCCGTTCTTTTTGCCTTCAAGTCTAACAATTTAATTTCCATGGCGGGTGATGACCCGCGGCGTGGGCGATCATGTATTCTAGCAGCTTACGCATTAGTTTTTATCCCTACGTTGTATCATTGGAGATATTTTAACGTTGTATCATTGTTAATTTTGTGACACTGAAGACCATAATAGAAGGCGGAGTTAAAGGCAAACGTGCAAGGGGAAGACAGCGCTATTAGTGGAAATGTAACATCAAGAGATGGACAAGAAAGAGTCCATCACAATATCAAGGGAAAAGACAGAAGACGCCGGAGATCCATTGCAGCCGATCTAAGATATTGATATGTCTGATGATGATGAATAGTCTTGTTGTCCCCCCCCCCCCCTCCCCAAAAACAAAAATAAACAAACAAACAAAAACAAAACAAACCAATAATTTAATTGACAATCATCTTAACAAGACAATTTCGAGAACTACTAGTCCCCTTGTAAAATCGTTGAAAGTATTAAAAAAGAAACACGAAAAGAGGTCGTATATCTTTATCATCACTGCCCTACAGATCGCAAAGGAGCATAGACTTTCAAAAACGCATGCAAAGTCCACCTGTACCGCTCTTTATATTTCTTTCACACCTCTTTCACTTATGTCTCCAGCTGACCTCTCAATAACACCATATTCCCAATGTGCCTCAATGGGAGTGTAACAGGATCCTTTTTACAGGACATACATAATATTTTCTTTATGCTTAAAACATTTGTTTTAAAATGGGCCATGCTTAAAATGTGCCATGCTGCCACCCCTACTTGCCAATTGCAAAATAGACTAACCTAGGGGAAGAAAATGTACGGAAGCCGGTGTGGTCATTGAATTTCAGAATGGGTGAATAAAGACACAAGAACCCTTTATTTCTACAAATCCATACTAGGTGTCTATATTCTGCTAAAAGCGTTTGTAAAAGTATTTCAGTGTTTGGAGTCATCTTTGGAATGATGCTGAGCATAACTGTTTTATACATATCTACTTCTATTGTTGTATGTTTTTGTAATGTCTGTTTCAAAGTGTTCAAAGTTTGTCACTGTATCGCAATAAAAGAAAATGTGTTCTTCTGTCTCCATGACGTTTAGTCTACAGAGTTTACATTTTATTAAAACTGTAATTTCTTTTCTTTCTCTATACATGACCGGTGTTGAGTTAAATAATAATCTATAAGTTATTTCTTTCACCCTTGGTGATGTGTTTGTTTTTTGTAAATGAGTGAACACCTGCGAGTAATCTGACATACCATATTTATATCCTCTTTTTATTCTTTGGTAAAGCGGAGGTTTCTGTGCTAACACTAAATCTTGATATATCTCTTTGGTTGTTCGGTGTATTATTGTTTCATTTCCTTGTATGCATGCGACGCACTGTTTATAGAAATTTGGTAAGATTCCGAAATGGTGCGGTGCTGCTGTATTGTTAAATTTACATAATTTTGCTAATGATAGTCTAACATAGTAATGTGCTAAGGGATATCCCTGTGGTTCGTTTATTATACTACTTATAAATTTGATCCTCATGGCTTGAATTTTGGTAGATACATCCTGTAGGGATATTCCTCCTCTTGCTTTATCCTGAATTAATGTTTTGTGTTTTATGTTATGTATTGTGTGACGGAAGATGAAATGTCTGATTACAGAATTTATTTTTATTATAGTTCTTTTTGGAGGGTTAAAATCATTGCATATATATAGTAGCTTAGGGATAACATACGTGTTTACTATAATGCCCCTACCGAAGATTGTAGCGTTTTTATATTTGTAATATTCTAATTTATTTTCAGTTTTTATGATTATATTTTTCCACATTTCTTTGTTTGTTTTATATGGTATAGACATGAAATTTATTCCATATATTTTCATATTACTAGTTTGTGCTAGCTGCAGGGGAAAGTCTGTTTTGTTTGCCCAATGTCCTATGCCCATTATTTGTGATTTTTTAATGTTGATCTTTGAACCGCTAGTTTTGCTAAATTTATCGAAGGTATCTAGGATATTTTTTATTGATAATCTGCTTGAGGGGAAGAAGATTGTGTCATCAGCGTATGCTATTAGTTTCCTTTCACCTATACCTGGTACATGGACGCCTTTAATACTTGTATTTTTTCTGATGCTCTCTAATAAAGGTTCCAACACTAGTACATATAGTAAAGGAGACATTGGGCAACCTTTATAACACATAAGGAAGGGAAACCCGAGGCCTGTAAACAGTAAATGAATATGAGGGAAACATAAAGGTATGTTATCAGGCACTCTTAGGAAATAAAGAAGTAGAACACTAGACACCAGAAAAACAACAGACATGAGTGACTTACCCAGGATTACATACGGTGTCGTGTATTGCGGTTCGCACTAATGACCTGTCATCGAAACATCATTTTAGGTGATGCGTAGATGGCAGGGAGGATAGTATGATTCGCTTGCATGGCTAGGCGGGGTTGTCGCACGGAAGGTCCAGGGTTCAAATCCTGGGTAAGTCACTCATGTCTGTTGTTTTTCTGTTGTCTAGTGTTCTACTTCTTTATTTCCTAAGAGTGCCTGATAACATACCTTTATGTTTGCCTCATATTCATTGGGCAACCTTGTCTGACTGATCGAGTGAGAGAAATTTTTTCAGATATATTGTGATTTATCAGCAATTTGCTTTCCGGTGTTTTGTATATGATTTTTATCCAAGATCTGAAATATTGGCCGAAATTACTTTCTTGTAAAATTGTGTGCAAGAATGCATGTGAAACCCTATCAAATGCTTTTTCTTGATCTATGGACATTATTGCTGCAGGTGTGTTTTTGTCATGCGTGTATTGAATAATATCTCGAATGAAATGTGTATGTTTGTTTCCGTTTCTATTTTTAACTCCACATTGTTGATCTTGATGGATGAGTTTATGCATAATTTTAATGTTAGGGCCTTGGCAAGAATTTTGTAATCTGTATTAAGGAGAGAAATTGGTCTGTAATTTTGCATGTATTTCTTGTCTGTTTACTTTGTGTATTAAGGTTATGAAGGACTGGTTTAAACTAGCGGGGAGTTCTTCTTTATTAAAAGCTTCATGAAGTGTTTTTAAAGGAGTGGCCCAAGTAGGTGAAAAAATTTTAAGTAGAATTCTACTGATAGACCGTCAGGACCAGGGTTTTTTTGTTTTTGTAGTGTGTTTAAGGCGGATCGTAGGTTGTTTATTGTGAGAGGCTCATCCAAAATGTTTTTCTCATAGTCATTCAACCGTGAGCTGTAGGCTGGGGCCGTGAGCTGTAGGCTGGGGAAAATTGTTCTGTTGGTGACTGTGTAGAGTCCTGCGTAGATTGTAAATAATTTTTTTTTCCTCGCATGAGGTCGCATATTTTTTCCTCGCATGAGGTCGCATTGGCACCCACCCCAAACCCGGCCCTGGTCAAGACCACATGTCCCAACACAAGAAGACCCAATGACAAACTGTGTCACTGTATTGATCCTCTGTGTTCTTACACAAGGGACCTAATGACACATGAATGTCTTTTTTTTTGGTTATTTTTTTTCCTCGCATGAGGTCGCATATTTTTTCCTCGCATGAGGTCGCATTGGCACCCGCCCCAAACCCGGCTCTGGTCAAGACCACATGTCCCAACACAAGAAGACCCAATGACAAACTGTGTCACTGTAGTGATCTTCTGTGTTCTCAAACAAAGGACCTAATGACACATGAATGTCTTCTTTTTTTTTTTCTCCCATGAGGTCGCATATTTTTTCCTCGCATGAGGTCGCATTGGCACCCACCCCAAACCCGGCTCTGGTCAAGACCACATGTCCCAACACAAGAAGACCCAATGACAAACTGTGTCACTGTAGTGATCCTCTGTGTTCTCACACAAGGGATCTAATGACACATGAATGTCACTGTACCGGTCCCTGTGTCTAGACACATGATCCTAGCCAAAGGCCAGATATTAGGGCGTTGGGTTTTCACAGCGTTATTTGCGATAATTTTTTTTTCTTTTTCCTCGCATGAGGTCGCATTGGCACCCACCCCAAACCCGGCTCTGGTCAAGACCTTTTTTTTTTTTCTCGCATGAGGTCGCATTGGCACCCGCCCCAAACCCGGCTCTGGTCAAGACCACATGTCCCAACACAAGAAGACCCAATGACAAACTGTGTCACTGTAGTGATCCTCTGTGTTCGCACACAAAGGACCTAATTAATGACACATGAATGTCACTGTACCGGTCCCTGTGTCTAGACACATGATCCTAGCCAAAGGCCAGATATTAGGGCGTTGGGTTTTCACAGCGTTATTTGCGATAATTTTTTTTTCTTTTTCCTCGCATGAGGTCGCATATTTTGTCCTCGCATGAGGTCGCATTGGCACCCACCCCAAACCCGGCTCTGGTCAAGACCACATGTCCCAACACAAGAAGACCCAATGACAAACTGTGTCACTGTAGTGATCCTCTGTGTTCTTACACAAGGGACCTAATGACACATGAATGTCTTTTTTTTTGGTTATTTTTTTTCCTCGCATGAGGTCGCATATTTTTTCCTCGCATGAGGTCGCATTGGCACCCGCCCCAAACCCGGCTCTGGTCAAGACCACATGTCCCAACACAAGAAGACCCAATGACAAACTGTGTCACTGTAGTGATCTTCTGTGTTCTCACACAAAGGACCTAATGACACATGAATGTCTTCTTTTTTGTTTTCCTCGCATGAGGTCGCATATTTTTTCCTCGCATGAGGTCGCATTGGCACCCACCCCAAACCCGGCCCTGGTCAAGACCACATGTCCCAACACAAGAAGACCCAATGACAAACTGTGTCACTGTAGTGATCATCTGTGTTCTCACACAAAGGACCTAATGACACACGAATGTCACTGTACAGGCCCCTGTGTCTAAACACATGATCCTAGCCAAAGGCCAGATATTAGGGAGTTGGGTTTTCACAGCGTTATTTGCGATAATTTTTTTTTTCTTTTTCCTCGCATGAGGTCGCATATTTTTTCCTCGCATGAGGTCGCATTGGCACCCACCCCAAACCCGGCTCTGGTCAAGACCACATGTCCCAACACAAGAAGACCCAAAGACAAACTGTGTCACTGTAGTGATCCTCTGTGTTCTCACACAAGGGATCTAATGACACATGAATGTCACTGTACCGGTCCCTGTGTCTAGGCACATGATCCTAGCCAAAGGCCAGATATTAGTGCGTTGGGTTTTCACAGCGTTATTTGCGATAATTTTTTTTTCTTTTTCCTCGCATGAGGTCGCATTGGCACCTACCCCAAACCCGGCTCTGGTCAAGAACTTTTTTTTTTCCTCGCATGAGGTCGCATTGGCACCCGCCCCAAACCCGGCTCTGGTCAAGACCACATGTCCCAACACAAGAAGACCCAATGACAAACTGTGTAACTGTAGTGATCCTCTGTGTTCGCACATAAAGGACCTAATTAATGACACATGAATGTCACTGTACCGGTCCCTGTGTCTAGACTTTTTTTTTAAAATTTCCTCGCACGAGGTTGCATATTTTTTTCCTCGCATGAGGTTGCATTGGCCCCTGCCCATACCCGGCTCTGGTCAAGACCACATGTCCCAACACACGAAGACCCAATGACACCATGTGTCATTGTAGTGATCTTCAATGTTCTTACTTTTTTTTTTTCCTCGCTTGAGGTCGCATATTTTTTCCTCGCATGAGGTCGCATTGTCCCCGCCCCAAACCCGGCTCTGGTCAAGACCACATGTCCCAACACTAGAAGACCCAGTGACAAAATGTGTCACCTAGTGATCCTCTGTGTTCTCACACAAGGGACCTAATGACACATGAATGTCACTGTACCGGTCCCTGCGTCTAGACACATGATCCCAGACAAAGGCCAGATATTAGGGCGTTGGGTTTTCACAGCGTTATTTGCGATAATTTTTTTTTCCTTTTTCCTCGCATGAGGTCGCATATTTTTTCCTCGCATGAGGTCGCATTGGCACCCACCCGAAACCCGGCTCTGGTCAAGACCACATGTCCCAACACAAGAAGACCCAATGACAAACTGTGTCACTGTAGTGATCCTCTGTGTTCTTACACAAGGGACCTAATGACACATGAATGTCTTTTTTTTTGGTTATTTTTTTCCTCGCATGAGGTCGCATATTTTTTCCTTGCATGATGTCGCATTGGCACCCGCCCCAAACCCGGCTCTGGTCAAGACCACATGTCCCAACACAATAAGACCCAATGACAAACTGTGTCACTGTAGTGATCTTCTGTGTTCTCACACAAAGGACCTAATGACACATGAATGTCTTCTTTTTTTTTCCTCGCATGAGGTCGCATATTTTTTCCTCGCATGAGGTCGCATTGGCACCCACCCCAAACCCGGCCCTGGTCAAGATCACATGTCCCAACACAAGAAGACCCAATGACAAACTGTGTCACTGTAGTGATCCTCTGTGTTCTCACACAAGGGACCTAATGACACACGAATGTCACTGTACTGGCCCCTGTGTCTAAACACATGATCCTAGCCAAAGGCCAGATATTAGGAAGTTGGGTTTTCACAGCGTTATTTGAGATAATTTTTTTTTCTTTTTCCTCGCATGAGGTCGCATATTTTTTCCTCGCATGAGGTCGCATTGGCACCCACCCCAAACCCGGCTCTGGTCAAGACCACATGTCCCAACACAAGAAGACCCAATGACAAACTGTGTCACTGTAGTGATCCTCTGTGTTCTCACACAAGGGACCTAATGACACATGAATGTCACTGTACCGGTCCCTGTGTCTAGACACATGATCCTAGCCAAAGGCCAGATATTAGTGCGTTGGGTTTTCACAGCGTTATTTGCGATAATTTTTTTTTCTTTTTCCTCGCATGAGGTCGCATTGGCACCCACCCCAAACACGGCTCTGGTCAAGACTTTTTTTTTTTCCTCGCATGAGGTCGCATTGGCACCCGCCCCAAACCCGGCTCTGGTCAAGACCACATGTCCCAACACAAGAAGACCCAATGACAAACTGTGTCACTGTAGTGATCCTCTGTGTTCGCACATAAAGGACCTAATTAATGACACATGAATGTCTCTGTACCGGTCCCTGTGTCTAGACACATGATCCTAGCCAAAGGCCAGATATTAGGGCGTTGGGTTTCACAGCGTTATTTGCGATATGGTTGAAAGGGGCGTGCTACAAAGAAAAGTAGCAAACACATTAATTATTAAAAAAAAAAATATTTGCGATAAAATTCGTGGAAGTTTTTTTTTTTCCTCGCATGAGGTCGCATATTTTTTCCTCGCATGAGGTCGCATTGGCACCCACCCCAAACCCGGCTCTGGTCAAGACCACATGTCCCAACACAAGAAGACCCAATGACAAACTGTGTCACTGTAGTGATCCTCTGTGTTCTCACACAAGGGACCTAATGACACATGAATGTCACTGTACCGGTCCCTGTGTCTAGACACATGATCCTAGCCAAAGGCCAGATATTAGGGCGTTGGGTTTCGCAGCGTTGTCAAAACTCGTGGAAGTTTTTTTTGTTGTTTTTTTCCTCGCATGAGGTCGCATATTTTTTCCTCGCATGAGGTCGCATTGTCCCCGCCCCAAACCCGGCTCTGGTCAAAACCACATGTCCCAACACAAGAAGACCCAATGACAAACTATGTCACTGTAGTGATCCTCTGTGTTCTTACACAAGGGACCTAATGACACATGAATGTCTTTTCTTTTGGTTATTTTTTTCCTCGCATGAGGTCGCATATTTTTTCCTTGCATGAGGTCGCATTGGCACCCGCCCCAAACCCGGCTCTGGTCAAGACCACATGTCCCAACACAATAAGACCCAATGACAAACTGTGTCACTGTAGTGATCTTCTGTGTTCTCACACAAAGGACCTAATGACACATGAATGTCACTGTACCGGTCCCTGTGTCTAGACACATGATCCTAGCCAAAGGCCAGATATTAGGGCGTTGGGTTTCGCAGCGTTGTCAAAACTCGTGGAAGTTTTTTTTGTTGTTTTTTTCCTCGCATGAGGTCGCATATTTTTTCCTCGCATGAGGTCGCATTGTCCCCGCCCCAAACCCGGCTCTGGTCAAGACCACATGTCCTAACACAAGAAGACCCAATGACAAAATGTGTCACCTAGTGATCTTCTGTGTTCTCACACAAAAGACCTAATGACACATGAATGTCACTGTACCGGTCCCTGTGCCCAGACACATGATCCTAGCCAAAGGCCAGATATTAGGGCGTTGGGTTTTCACAGCGTTATTTGCGATAATTTTTTTTTCTTTTTCCTCACATGAGGTCGCATATTTTTTCCTCGCATGAGGTCGCATTGGCACCCACCCCAAACCCGGCTCTGGTCAAGACCACATGTCCCAACACAAGAAGAACCAATGACAAACTGTGTCACTGTATTGATCCTCTGTGTTCTTACACAAGGGACCTAATGACACATGAATGTCTTCTTTTTTTTTTCCTCGCATGAGGTCGCATATTTTTTCCTCGCATGAGGTCGCATTGGCACCCACCCCAAACCCGGCTCTGGTCAAGACCACATGTCCCAACACAAGAAGACCCAATGACAAACTGTGTCACTGTAGTGATCCTCTGTGTTCTCACACAAGGGACCTAATGACACATGAATGTCACTGTACCGGTCCCTGTGTCTAGACACATGAAAAGGCCAGATATTAGGGCGTTGGTTTTCTTTTTTTTTTCCCCTCGCATGAGGTCGCATATTTTTTTCCTCGCATGAGGTCGCTTATTTTTTGCCTCGCATGAGGTTGCATGGCACACGCTCAACCCGGCCTTGGTCAAGACCCATGTCCCAACACAAGAAGACCCAATGACAACATGTGTCAGTGTAGTGATCCTCTGTGTTCTCACACAAAGGACCTAATGACACATGAATGTCACTGTACCGGTCCCTGTGTCTAGACTTTTTTTAAAAATTTCCTCGCACGAGGTTGCATATTTTTTCCTCGCATGAGGTTGCATTGGCCCCTGCCCATACCCGGCTCTGGTCAAGACCACATGTCCCAACACACGAAGACCCAATGACACAATGTGTCATTGTAGTGATCTTCTATGTTCTTACTTTTTTTTTTTTTCCTCGCTTGAGGTCGCATATTTTTTCCTCGCATGAGGTCGCATTGTCCCCGCCCCAAACCCGGCTCTGGTCAAGACCACATGTCCCAACACTAGAAGACCCAGTGACAAAATGTGTCACCTAGTGATCCTCTGTGTTCTCACACAAGGGACCTAATGACACATGAATGTCACTGTACCGGTCCCTGCGTCTAGACACATGATCCCAGCCAAAGGCCAGATATTAGGGCGTTGGGTTTTCACAGCGTTATTTGCGATAATTTTTTTTTCTTTTTCCTCGCATGAGGTCGCATATTTTTTCCTCGCATGAGGTCGCATTGGCACCCACCCCAAACCCGGCTCTGGTCAAGACCACATGTCCCAACACAAGAAGACCCAATGACAAACTATGTCACTGTAGTGATCCTCTGTGTTCTCACACAAGGGACCTAATGACACATGAATGTCACTGTACCGGTCCCTGTGTCTAGACACATGATCCTAGCCAAAAGCCAGATATTAGGGCGTTGGGTTTCGCAGCGTTGTCAAAACTCGTGGAAGTTTTTTTTGTTGTTTTTTTCCTCGCATGAGGTCGCATATTTTTTCCTCGCATGAGGTCGCATTGTCCCCGCCCCAAACCCGGCTCTGGTCAAGACCACATGTCCTAACACAAGAAGACCCAATGACAAAATGTGTCACCTAGTGATCCTCTGTGTTCTCACACAAAAGACCTAATGACACATGAATGTCACTGTACCGGTCCCTGTGTCCAGACACATGATCCTAGCCAAAGGCCAGATATTAGGGCATCGGGTTTCACAGCGTTATTTGCGATAAAACTCGTGGAAGTTTTTTTTTTTCCTCGCATGAGGTCGCATATTTTTTCCTCGCATGAGGTCGCATTGGCACCCACCCCAAACCCGGCTCTGGTCAAGACTACATGTCCCAACACAAGAAGACCCAATGACAAACTGTGTCACTGTAGTGATCCTCTGTGTTCTCACACAAGGGACCTAATGACACATGAATGTCACTGTACCGGTCCCTGTGTCTAGACACATGAAAAGGCCAGATATTAGGGCGTTGGTTTTCTTTTTTTTTTTTCCCTCGCATGAGGTCGCATATTTTTTTCCTCGCATGAGGTCGCTTATTTTTTGCCTCGCATGAGGTTGCATGGCACACGCTCAACCCGGCTCTGGTCAAGACCCATGTCCCAACACAAGAAGACCCAATGACAAACTGTGTCACTGTAGTGATCCTCTGTGTTCTTACACAAGGGTCCTAATGACACATGAATGTCTTTTTTTTTTTTTTGATTATTTTTTTCCTCGCATGAGGTCGCATATTTTTTCCTTGCATGAGGTCGCATTGGCACCCGCCCCAAACCCGGCTCTGGTCAAGACCACATGTCCCAACACAATAAGACCCAATGACAAACTGTGTCACTGTAGTGATCTTCTGTGTTCTCACACAAAGGACCTAATGACACATGAATGTCTTCTTTTTTTTTTCCTCGCATGAGGTCGCATATTTTTTCCTCGCATGAGGTCGCATTGGCACCCACCCCAAACCCGGCCCTGTTCAAGATCACATGTCCCAACACAAGAAGACCCAATGACAAACTGTGTCACTGTAGTGATCCTCTGTGTTCTCACACAAGGGACCTAATGACACACGAATGTCACTGTACTGGCCCCTGTGTCTAAACACATGATCCTAGCCAAAGGCCAGATATTAGGGAGTTGGGTTTTCACAGCGTTATTTGAGATAATTTTTTTTTTCTTTTTCCTCGCATGAGGTCGCATATTTTTTCCTCGCATGAGGTCGCATTGGCACCCACCCCAAACCCGGCTCTGGTCAAGACCACATGTCCCAACACAAGAAGACCCAATGACAAACTGTGTCACTGTAGTGATCCTCTGTGTTCTCACACAAGGGATCTAATGACACATGAATGTCACTGTACCGGTCCCTGTGTCTAGACACATGAAAAGGCCAGATATTAGGGCGTTGGTTTTCTTTTTTTTTTTCCCTCGCATGAGGTCGCATATTTTTTTCCTCGCATGAGGTCGCTTATTTTTTGCCTCGCATGAGGTTGCATGGCACACGCTCAACCCGGCCTTGGTCAAGACCCATGTCCCAACACAAGAAGACCCAATGACAACATGTGTCACTGTAGTGATCCTCTGTGTTCTCACACAAAGGACCTAATGACACATGAATGTCACTGTACCGGTCCCTGTGTCTAGACTTTTTTTTTTAATTTCCTTGCACGAGGTTGCATATTTTTTCCTCGCATGAGGTTGCATTGGCCCCTGCCCATACCCGGCTCTGGTCAAGACCACATGTCTCAACACACGAAGACCCACATAGTGATCTACTATGTTCTTACACAAAGGACCTCATGACATAAATTTCACTACTGGTCCCTGCGTCTAGACACATGATCCTAGCCAAAGGCCAGATGTTAGGGCGTTGGGTTTCGCAGCGTTGTCAAAACTCGTGGAAGACTTTGATTATTTCCTGAGAATTCGCCTTATGAATGTAATATAAAATGGAAAAATTTTCATGTAACATTTATATTAGTAAAAAACAAATTTCTAAGAAAATTAACATAATTATTTAGTATTCTTAAGATATTGTCACAGTTACAAAATCCGTCACAAGTATTTGAATAAATTGTACACTGAAAAGCATCTTTGTAATTTAGAAATAAAGATTACAAGGAAGAATGTACTTAACAAAATATATTTGCTTTTTATTATCTAAGATATTTATCATTATTTAACTCCCTTAGAACATTCAACGTTTCTAAAATCGTCGTTAACTTGAACATTATTAAAATTCAGCGAGATCACTCATGACTTACTGGCGCAGTTTATTTATGTGCTTATTTTAGAGTTATTGGCCCTTACTACTATGCAATTTACTTTTGTCTCTGAAGAGGGGAACAAACGGCGCCTCGGGTAAGTCGCTATTGCGACTACTGAAAGATTATTTTCGAAACTAAAACTAATTTTTTTTTAAATAAGCTAAAGTATACGATGAGTCAACAATGTTTTAATGGTTTAAATGTCCTATCAATTGAACATGAGAAAGGTCACCGAAGGGAAAACTTGCTCGGAATTATTCCTGCATTTACTGAAACAAAAGTAAGATGATGGAAATTTTAGGTAAGTACCTACTCTCTGAGCGTCCGTTTGAGCGCTCGTCTCTCGCGGCAAAGGTACCGAGTTCGATTCACGGAATCGTCATCCTCCAGTCTACCCAGCTGTAAATGGGTACCTGATTTTGCTCTTGACTTAGAGAAGGTAGAGGCAGCGAGGAAGGGAGCTGATCACTCCACCTCTCGACGCTGGACCTAGTAGAGTGAAGTCCCCTGACAGCTACGTCATTATTTGTTATGGATCTACTTTTATCTTTTATTTCTAATTATTGATGAGAATCGACCTTACTGCACTCCGGGCAAACCTATAGGTGCTCAGTCTCCCTCAGCAAATGTCGAAGGTTATGAATGCTAATTGTTTCTGTAGCACGCAGGTTGTATACACGACGGATTCATCCTCTTATACCTAGTGCCCTGTATATATAGAGTTATGTCAACTGAGTCAGAATCGAAAACGAGGCTGAACGACATGGACGCCATTTTTTGTCGACAATAGCAGGGTTAGTAGCGGGAATAAGCGTCGAGTAAGAATTTTTTTTTTTTTTTTTTTTAAATTAATGAAGAAAAAAATCCCGTTCAACCTCTGATGGATTATAATTAGGATATATATTGTTTTCAATTCCAAATAATATGAACAACTGCCGATGAGAAAGTGGCATCACATTTGTCAAATCATTGTAAATAGGGACAATCACAATTATGCTAATACGTTAAATAAATAAACAAAAACAAAAAACAAACAAAATCAAGAAGAAACTCCGAACAAGAATTATATTAAAATGGAGGGTGTAAAGGCCTGGTGGTTCCAGTTATATAACTGACTTTAACAGATATTTAATTGACTTTCATCTGTTAAAAGTCATATGCATTGTAAGAACAGCATCAGACCTTCACATTCCCAGACACTAATTTTAACATTTGTTCGTGATAAATATTGTTTGACTATATTATGCAGTTCCCTAGGTCTGTCTATTCTTAACACTTCTTCTATATTTATATGATTATATATATATATATATATATATATATATATATATATATATATATATATATATATATATATATATATATATATATATATATATGCCTGCGTCACCAGCACACTCCTATATGGCAGCGAGACCTGGACGACCTATGCTAAGCAAGAAAGAAGGCTCAATACCTTCCATTTGCGGTGTCTACGCCGCATCCTCGGCATCTCGTGGAAAGATAAAGTGACAAATGTCGAGGTGTTGTCACGTGCTGGGCTTCAAAGTATGTATACGCTTCTTAGACAGCGCAGACTTTGCTGGCTTGGCCATGTTCGCCGCATGGAAGATGGTCGCATCCAAAAAGATATCTTCTACGGACAATTAGCAGATGGCAAGAGAACAGTTGGGCGACCACAGCTGAGGTTCAAAGATGTGTGCAAGAGAGATATGAGGGCACTGGACATGGATCCAGCAACATGGGAGGATGAAGCTGCCGATCGCACTAAGTGGCGATACTGTTTACGGCGCCACCTCAGATTGGGCGAAGAGAGGCTCACACAAGAAGCAGAGGTGAGGAGAAAACGTCGAAAGGAGCACCAGGAAAATAAGCAGCTGAGGGCTGTCACCACAGGGGCGCATTCCCATAGTCAGTTATGACTGAAGGGGCTATTATTATTATTATTATTATGTGTATATATATATATATATATATATATATATTAATATATATATATATATATATATATATATATATATATATATATATATATATATATATATATATATATATATATATATATATATATATATATATATATATATACATATACATATACATATACATATACATATATATTTATATATTTATTTATATTTATATATATATTTATATATATATTTATATATTTATTTATATGTATTTTATATAATCTATATAATTTTAAAATATATAATATAAATTATATAATTATTATAATTTTGTAATTATATATTTTAAATATATACAAGAATTATATCATGTAATAAAATTTTATATTTTTATTATTTTATTAATATTTTTTTAATTATAATAAAATTATATAACATTATATAATAAATTATATAATATTATTATTATACAATAATACAAATTATAATATATATATATATATATATATATATATATATATATATATATATATATATATATATATATATATATATATATATATATATATATATATATATATATATATATATATATATATATATGTCTTTTTTTTTTTTTTTTTTTTTTTTTTTTTTTTTTCATTCTTCCACTTTACAAAAAACAGGTACATTGCATGAAATATCAGAAAAATACATTGTATATTACATATAAAGCTTCCTTCGCACTCTCACAAATAAAGTTACTCAAATTATTTTAAATAATAATAATAAGGTAATATAATTAAAAAAAAAAATAAAAAAAAAAATAAAAATAAAAATTTAAAATAAAAAGATAATAAAAAAAATTAATAAAAATGATTTATAGCTAATTCAAAATTCTCAACAGTTCATAGTATTTTACATATGTATAAATTAGCTTACACTTGCTCACATTCCACTTTTTTGCCTTTAAAAACTTTACAAACATTAAACGTATAGAAAAACCATATAATCAATGATTACATACATAGGAAAATAACCCAATAAGTGCCCTCCCCCATTGCTGAGAAAAGGATCCCAAAAGAAAATAAAAAAACACAAAGGTCCAAGAGTAACACTAGGTTATAGAAGAGACAGAAAGAAAAGAACAAAGTTCCTTCTTAAGCTAACCGTTGAAATCCAAAACAAAGAAATCCATATAATCAATGTTTACAGACATAGTAATATAACCCAAAAAATGCCCTCCCCCCTTGCTGAGAAAAAAGATCCCAAAAGAAGTTAAACAACACAAAGGTCGAAGATTAAACTAGGTTATAGAAGAGACAGAAAGAAAAGAACAAAGTTCCTTCTTAAACTATCCAATACATTAACAGTATTTGCAAAGAAAATAAAGGATGGTACAGTTTCCGTGATTAAAACATATTCACTGTTGAAGGACTTTCGTGTGTGGTTACTGGTTGTGTTGCTTGAATTCTGATCGTGCTAATATTCGTACGCGAATGGGGTGAACCTCACCTTTGGTTTGTCGTAATGCCTGAACTTGGCATCAAGATGTAAACAACTGTTCATCTTATTAACTCAGCAACTTGATATAAAATACCTAATTCAGAAGGTTGAATGGTGTAACGTGATTCAACGAATAATGCCTCCGGTTCGAGTCCTTCACAATTTAATATGGATTACACACATACATAAACAGTTCAATTCACACATGAGGTACATGCATCAATCAATCAATAGCGTAGACTGCTGTTTTACGTGTCAATGTCCGTTTAAGGATACAATGCAGTAATTGTCGTCAGAACATCACAGCTATATGCACGCGCAGATAGAATGGCTACCTGCCGACAGTGAGACTGTGAGTCTAATTACTTCGTATAAAGTAGACGATTATCTTTCTCCTTCCAAGGGTTTAGTTAATCACTAACCTCCATAAGTTTCCTCTCATGTAGAGTTCTAGGACTGACCCTGGTCCATCATAAATGCACATATAAATGGCTATATCATGCCATTGAATTGGAAGGTTAACAAAACGCAGCTATTCAGCTTGGCGGTCAAGTAACAAAGGGTAGCGTCTCCTAGTTACCGACTGTGACCCAAACAACGCTAGACACGTCATAATCGATCGTGTATGGAGCGTTCAATAATTGAAACATCTATCGCAATATATTAAATGTCTTAACCTTTACATTTGCACGTCCGCTAACCTTTAGCAGACGGCGTTAATATCATATACCGTAACAATTCCCTGTACACCGGGGAAAAAAAAAATCGATAGATTTTTTTCAAGATCTATCCGACTTAACAATTTTTCAAAAAAAAAATTTAACACAATCGTGACATATGGCCGACGATGTTCTGAGTAGAACCGTGTCGCGGTCATGTCAACTAACTATTTGTCATAGTCATCTAACATTAATCACATTATATATCAATATTATACATATTATTATATCAACTAAATAAAATGTCCAATGTTAATAGTGAATGATAGAATTAAATTAAAGTAAGGTCTGTCGTATTAGTATGTCATATAGGAATTAATTTGACTAATTAAAATTAAATTAATTAATTAAACTAAGAGTTAAATTATTAAGATTCTAATGTAACGCGATGTTATGAGAGAAGAAAAGACAAAATAAGTGAGAAGAAATAGAAAGAAATTCGAATATAAGTTTAACTTAATTGGGTGTGTTAAGTGTTAGTGAATAATAACTATCTAATTTAACTAACTAAATAACGTATAGGTACATTAAAAAAAAATATTAATCTAATACTTGTGTGAGATTTATTTTCTCTTTTCATAATTTCTTCTTTTTATATTTCGTTCTCTTTTTTTTGTTCTTTCATTTCATTTTTTTCTCACATTTCATTTTATTGATAATAATTCAATTAAGAAGTTAAGTTAACTAATTAATTAGTATAGGATATGATGATCCATCCGTAGTCTTGATCCTGATGAATTCTTTTAGGCAAAAATGTTCAAACGTTTACGTTGGAAAGAAATGTCATTTATCCTAGGATCCAAGAATTAAGTGCACATAGGATAATAAGTTCGACTTGTCGTCAGATATTGTTCCATGATTGTTCAACGAATATTCATATATTGTGTATGGACGTTAGACGAAGTTTCAATGTCAATATGTATACCTTGATTGTCTTTAGTTCAATTCTGTGATGCATATAGTGTTTATAAATATTAAATTGAAGGCAAGGTTAGTTCCCTTATAGTTGATACTTCGTTATATGCAATGTAGTGATGATTGACGTGTTTTAGGAATGTCAATGTTGATCATTCGTCGTCAATAGGATTACGTGACAACGCATCCGCCACAATATTTTCAGTGCCAGGAATATGTTCAATGGAGAATTCAAATGGCTGTAGGATGATTGCATATCTGGCGAGTTTTTGGCTCTTGTGGTTAGATCGACGCAAAGATGCTACAGCACGTTGGTCAGTTTGTATGGTGAATGGAGCACCAAGCAAAAACTTTTCAAGTTTAGTTATTGCCCATATAACTGATAAAAGTTCCTTGTCCACTGTGGAATACTTTGTTTCTGCCGGCTTTAGCTTTCTTGAAATATATAAGGTAGGATGTAGAACGCCATCATGGTTCTGGAGCAGGCATGCACCAATGCCGTAGTTACTAGCATCTGTTCGTAAGAAAAATCTTTTGGAAGCATCGGGAAGTCTTAAAATTGGTTCATGCGAGAACAAATTTATAATTTTGTTGAAAGTTTCATTGCATATACCAGTCCATGTCACCTTCACCGGCATGTCTTTTTTTAACAATGAAGACAATACAGCCGTGATGGATGACAAGTTTGGTATGAATCTACTGTAATATTGAACAAGTCCTAACAAACTCCTGACCTGTTTCTTCGTCTGAGGAACTGCTATGTTTAGAATTTTGGAGACTGTACTAGGTAACGTTCGGATATATCCCGATCCAATGATATGTCCCAAAAAGGTTATCTCATTACACGCGATTTGAACCTTTGTAGGTTTAGCAGTTAGATGATAATTCCTTAGAGTGTCGAAAACATATCTAAGTCCCGAAACATGTTCCTCAAACGACGAACTAAACAAGCATATGTCGTCAATATATGTAATAACGTCTGGTCTACCTGATAAAATTTGTCGCATCAGGCGAATGAAGGTAGCTGGCGCATTAACAAGCCCAAAAGGCATCACATTCCACTGGTATAGACCTTGTGGAGTGGAAAATGCGGTGTAGTACTTAGCCTTTTCGGTCAGTGGTATCTGCCAATAACCTTTAGTTAAGTCTATCTTACTAAATATAGTTGCGTTGGATAGACGTGGCAGTAAGTCGTCGATAAGTGGATGTGGTTCGCTGTCAACTATAGTCTTAGCATTTAATTTTCTATAGTCAACACATAGTCTGATGTTATTGTCCTTCTTCCGGACAATCACTAATGGAGAAGAGAATGGCGAATTACTAGTCTCAATGATTCCCAGAGACAACATCTGTTCAAGTTCCTTAGTAGTTTTAGCAAGGAAATGTAAAGGAACCGAATAGGGATGTACACGAATAGGTGTATCATCATTGAGAGTAATGTCATGACTGATAGCCGATGTGCGACCCGGGACGTCGGTCAACACATCTGGATAAGATTGTAATAGATTAGCAATCTGTAGACGCTGTTGCGGTGTAACCGTTGAAGAGATGGTTACATCCCGCCAAGATTCAGTAGGTTGAACTACTGGTACCGGTAACGGTAACTGTACCTCAGGAAAAGAAGATTCTTCTTCCTGGATGACAGATAAGTTGGAATAATAACAAGTAGATACTGTGTTGTCATCTAGTTCATGAAAAATTGACTGTAAGTGTTCAGGACGTGTATGAAATTGCTTGAGCATGTTAATATGAAATATCTTTTTGTGTCCCTTGATATCTAAGACGTAATCAACGTCGGAAATTTTATCAATGACTTTGTAAGGACTAGTAAAGAAAAGAAATGATGAATGACTATTATGAGTCATCAATGATATGAGACAATTGCATTACCATAGCATGTTATCTGCGTGACGCAGCATTAGGTACTAATTGTAACCGTAGACAATGATGGTTAAAGTAAGCACCATTATCATGCTCGATGACCATTCGAGCATCTCTATTGTTACGAAATGTAACTATAGCTTCACCATACCTGTCATTGGTAGGTGACAACAACCGTACAAACATAACGTCTGCCGTGTCATTAAAGAAATTGCTAAGTGCCTGCCATCTGGTACCTTGTGGCAGATTGCGCACTAACACAGTGCGAGAATATGCACCCTTCCCAATGTAAGTGGGATCAGTGTCACTAACGTGATAAATAGTTCTTCTATTTAATCTTTTGGATATGGTAGTCTTATGAGATGATGTCTCATAATGATTGACATATTTATTTGTCCTAATTTTATTAGTTAAGTTCATAAGAACTTCACCATCATTACCTTTGTCTGGGATATTTTCTCTTTGCCCATTTTCAACAATTTCATTCAGATCACTGTTAATACGATCTTGTCGCCAACATTTATTTTCTGACTTGGCAGTATTCTCTTGAGAAAAGGTATATCTGCCTCGAAATGATTTTCTAATCTTCCTAGGATGGACTGGTAGTTTAGTATACTTTTTATCCTGTAGGAGAGTCTTATCCTTCTCCTTATCGATTTCCAGAAAGGTACTGAGACTGAAATTGGAGAAAACTGTGCCACATGTATTTATTTTGTTGGCCCGTAATGTAGCTGTTGCAATGACAGCGTTAGCATTGCAATAAGATTGCACATTCTTTAATTCCCATTCATCAATTTCCTGTGGGGAACAATCCTTACTACCATGGATGCGTCCCAACATCAGATCTGCAATTGGATTCTGAAGCATGCATACCTTAACTTGTCCTGAAAAGAAAGGTGTATTAACATGGACAAGAGCTGTGGGGTAAAACTCAATAGTTCCACCAAATGTCATGCAGCGTACATATTCTCCTGTCGCACAGCTAGGATGTACCAGCGACTGACGTATACCAATCGTCGTGGATCCTGAATCCCTCAGCACTGAGACGACGGATCCATTAACTAATCCCCTGTTAAAAATTAGTAAGCCTGTTCCATCGTTGACTGCAAGACCTACCTGTGGTATAATATGTCCGCAGTTAAGCACTGTTTCTTTCGCCTTCTGAAAAATAAGATTGCATTGTTGGCAACTATTTGCCACATTATAATTAATAGCAAAACATGCAGCAGAAGACTGTGTTGTATTATTGTCAAGTGGGACCTGAGCTATAGGGGTAGTATTATTTGTAACTGCCGCCCCTGTATTATGGTTGTAATGAGATGATCCCCGAGAATGAGATCGATTCCGAGTATAATTGTTAGAATTATCTCGTCGTCCTCTATAGTAACTATTATCTCGATGTCTCGAGCCATGATTATTACCATTCCAGTTATTGTTATTATTGGGAGTATGTGATCGATTATAATTAGTGTTATGTTGACCATTGTGGTAGTTTGTTTGAGGTGAATAATTTCTATCTCGTGATCTACCTCTGTTGAACTCATTTTTATTGTTGAAATCATTATTATGTCCCTTCTGAAAGTTAACATTGTGATTTCTTTGGAACCTACTTCTGTCTACACTGTGATGTCTTTGTTTGTTATTATGATTGTAGGCCATATTAGACGCCACAGGTAGAGGTTCTCTTAATGAGGAGTTAGAAATGGTTGCATTCGGATGTGCCGAACAGTAGTTTAAAGAAATTTTTTCTAACTCGTCAATAGTACCTGGTTTACGCTCCTGCAAATATGCAAAAAATGGCTGGCTAACCGAAGATAATACCTTATCCCGTAGTAGTAAATCAACTAATTTGTCGTATGATTTGTTGACTTCTGCCAGTTCAACCCATCTATTAAATGTATTGCGTATGTTCGCAATGAATCCTGCAAAATCTTTTGGAGATTCAGGTAAAATTCCCTTAAATTTCAACCTACAGTGTTCCTCGTCCAGGTGAAACCTTCGTAAAAGCAAGGACTTAATAGCACCGTAGTTATTTGCTATTGATGGGTCAGCATTTTGAGAAGCCGTCAATGGTTCTCCAACCAAGAATTCATTTAACTTGAGTACCCATGACTCTTCAGGCAAATGATTTGTTTTGCAAGTCTGTTCAAAACGTGACAGGAACGATGAAAGGTCGTCCACGTTTAAGTTGAAAGTGGGTAATTTAAAGTTGTAGAAATGTTTAGTTTGGCTGGATGACGATCCATTTTGTGCGTTATTATTCTGGTTTGCATCAGCACTTTGTGCTTGTAATCTTGCTGTCTCCAATTTAATACGCGCCAATTCCATTTCTTGTTGTAAAATAATTTCCTCTCGTTTCAATTTATTCTCTTCTTCCTGTTGAGCAATTTCTCTTAATCTATTTTCCTTGGCAATTTGCTTCATCTCACGTTCTGCTTCCTTTCTTTCACGTTCCTCCTCCTCTTTCTTTAATGCAATCTTTTGTTCCTCTATTTCTGCTTTATGTTTTTCCAGTTCTGCCTCAGCAAACTGACGAAGTTCTTGAGATTTATAACCATATTCTTTACCAATTTTAACGAAATGGTCTATAGTAAGCATTTTGACTTTTATCTGGTAAGTAATTATTGATAATTACTGATTAAAATAGTCAATAGTAGCTTCAGAGTAATTATTATACTTACTCAACTTAGGAATATTCAATATAAATAATCACAATAGTACTGAACTCTTATGTCTAAGTTCAACCAATAGACAATATTTTGTAACAATATTGTATCTAAGTACTAACTATATCATAAATAGTTATGATATCTGTTAACTATAATGTAATTACATCACACAATTAATCTCAATATCCAATAATGTTGGGTATGATTCCTAGTAATTATATTGTTCAATGTACTAAGTCACTCTCTTAGTACTAGAAAAGTATATTAAATAATATACAATGGGTCTATTACCTCAAAGGTAGACTATAAGATTATTTTATTTGGTCAATATATATATATTATATTATTATGCCCTAGGCATCTCTTATAAATTGTAGTGCTAATTTCTTGGACTATCACTGCATAATTATGCAATGTCCCATATTAACCTTAAATATCAAAAAAATTAATTAAATTAAATTACAAGTGTATTATTGAATATAATATCATATTATTAATGTAGTATTTAATATATATCATGAGGACAAACAAAACAATGATGCAACTAAAGGGTACAAACAATGTCAAGACGCAAACAAGACATTTTCACAATTAAAAATGAATTTATGAACTAAATAAAACAAGCGGAAGTGTCACACGGAAAACGAAGGGTCAAAGATTGACCCGAGGTCAACTGAATATGCAAAGTACACAAAAAAAATGACTGCAAAAAATGATGACATCACAGGACTCATAACGGACGAACATTTAACAATCATAAAATAAATTGATAGTAAGAGTAGACTGGACGAAATAGTTAACGAACATGATACAAAACTGAATAAAAATGTGAACTTAGTACAAATAAAATACACCAGTTATCTACGGAACGGCACAGCTAACACAAATCGTCAGACGACAGCAGATTTGGACAGGTAGTCCAATGGCAAACCTCAATGGGGCTTCCAAAAGTGCAATCGTTTAACTGCCCTAAGAAACGACCGAAATCAATTCAGGCATCGTGAGAGCCACAGAATCTAATTTCGGTTCATCCTCCCTACCGCCCACGAATTAACAACAGATTAAGACAACAAAAAGTACATTAAACATAGGTAAAAACATGCCGATGTAGGCAGAGGGCATGGACTCAGTTAGCACTGTCACGTTAACGACAATAGTTATTGAGCTAAACTTATCTTTATTTGCTGCTTCACTTGATGCTCGTTGTCGTCGACGGCTAGGCCTGTGCCTTTGACTGTCTGCTCCTGTAGTCCATATCGTGTGTTTGCTTCAATGGCTCATGTTTCCCCTGGTTAGACTTAGAAACGGCTTTGGTTTCTCCGACAGTTCACCTACACGACTTTCGGTGACGTCACGTTGTTAGGCATTATAATGAGTACTGCGTCATCTTCGACTGGATCATGTGATCGAAAATTGATCGTAAATATTTGTGGTTAACATGTGCGTAAGGAACAGAAGTTTGTTTCTTTTTTCTGTCGTTCCCCGCATTCGGCCGCCAGTTTTGTTGAAGGACTTTCGTGTGTGGTTACTGGTTGTGTTGCTTGAATTCTGATCGTGCTAATATTCGTACGCGAATGGGGTGAACCTCACCTTTGGTTTGTCGTAATGCCTGAACTTGGCATCAAGATGTAAACAACTGTTCATCTTATTAACTCAGCAACTTGATATAAAATACCTAATTCAGAAGGTTGAATGGTGTAACGTGATTCAACGAATAATGCCTCCGGTTCGAGTCCTTCACAATTTAATATGGATTACACACATACATAAACAGTTCAATTCACACATGAGGTACATGCATCAATCAATCAATAGCGTAGACTGCTGTTTTACGTGTCAATGTCCGTTTAAGGATACAATGCAGTAATTGTCGTCAGAACATCACAGCTATATGCACGCGCAGATAGAATGGCTACCTGCCGACAGTGAGACTGTGAGTCTAATTACTTCGTATAAAGTAGACGATTATCTTTCTCCTTCCAAGGATTTAGTTAATCACTAACCTCCATAAGTTTCCTCTCATGTAGAGTTCTAGGACTGACCCTGGTCCATCATTGTCACGTAGGGTTTATATTCATTTAATTTCCTACATCTTCTTCCTATTCTTTCACCCGAATTCTCTCTTTTATTATCTCTGTAATTCCTTTTTCCTGTATATTTTTCATCCATTCGTTTTGCGAATATTATTTTCATATAATTCGCAAACTTTACCTGTTTTCCTTTCTCTAAAACTGAGAATCGCACCTGGGTGGTATTGCGTACATGTCAGTCGCGCTGGTCGGACGATAGGCGTGAATTTACAGCATTCGCTAGACATTCGTCTGAGGGTCTCTGGCCTGGGGCGTGAAAATTCACCCGAGGGACATGGAAAGTAGACAGAGAGTCTGCATTTCAGTAAACGCATGAGGTTTTTCGTCAGGAAAAACCCGGCTTAGCGTGAAAATCCACTCCGCACTGCAGACGGTGGTCTGAGATTTGCAACTCATGCAAGCCCTCGGCCACTGATGGCTGTTACGTCACGCGATAAGCGGACGAAGGTGTTATACGGACAGGGGAGACTATTTCGCTTGGCGAAATAAGATTAGGATCCTGTGTCCGATTTTAAAGATATTGGCCAAGTTTGAAACTTTAATTTCATTCTCGCTCATAGACTCACAGTAGATAGGTTGCTCGTAAACAGAATAGCTGTTAGCGAAGATCTCAGTTTGTTTCGGCAATTTGTCGAACTTCTAGACTTCCAGAAATATTTTCAGCATTTTTATTCTTAAGTTGTGCGACTACCTGTAATTCTGTGGTTGAGGTAATTAATATGATAGATATATAGATTTTGTGAGTGTTAAAGTGTTAAATCGCTTAATTCATTTTAATCTATTTCTTTAGCGCAGAAGAGAAATAAAGTGGTAGGCTATTATATTTTCTAGGGAAGCATTCAGTGGAAAGCAGAATAAAATTAAAATTTCTAGCTTATAACGGCAATTGTAGCTATTTATGAATTTAATTTAACTGCTAATACTCAGTCGAGTGTATTTTTCTAAACTAACGTATAAACTCTAGAATCGAGCCTCATGAATGGTGACGGAATACGCACGTGTTCCTAATTCATGAGGATTGCTGATTTTTAAATATAACTTACGTCACGGGAAGTTTAAATGATAAGCAAAGCTCTCTGCTTGCAAGTTTAAATGTAAGTTATAACCAGTACAGATTCTGTTTATTATATTATATGTGTTATTTTTCCTCCACACAGTGAAAGTTTTGGGGTGACCCTAACTTTACCAGCACCTAGTAGTAGTTTCCATACTTGTGAAGAAATAGACAGTCCTTATTTTGAACCACGTGGGTTTCTTAAGTACCACTGGTCTAAACAGTGCATATGCAACCCGAGTTAGCCAGAAATACTATATCCCAATAACGGGTTTTCAAAGACTGTAATGATAAATACTGGACCTTGGAGCCAGATCTTAATTTCTTCTAGAAAAACTCTACGTAATCTTTCTGCCTGGTGGCGCGAAATACTTCAAGTATTAACTAACATTTCCCGACTATATATATATATATATTTTTGTGGACAAATCTGTGGTGTGACTAAAGTGAATCCTATACTGAGGGAAGGCACCGACCTGACATTCATCATTTCTAGAAACCTACGCTATTGACACTGTGCTCTGCTAACTCCCGCGCCTGGAATAATTGTTAGGTGACTTAATCAGACATTTGAACAAATTTGCACACCCAAGTAGTCGTTCCCGGAGACTCCGAGTTAAATACGTCTTTTGGAACTGGGGACTTCTTGGCAGAAGACTGCATTTTTTTGAGTCTGTGTGAAAATCTAAAATCAGTGTGTTCCAAGAGGCAGCGAGCAAAGTCGTGAGTACCTGTATGAGAGGCCATGGCGGAATGAATGAGTGTACGCTGGTTTGAGTGATATTTTCACTATTATATCTTTGACACCCTGTTGCTGTCCTATTTTTTTTTTCAATCTGCATAATTTGTTGCTAAGGCTAGAGTTCTTGTGTTTTTGTCTTAGGTTAAATCAGATTTTTTTCAAACTCTGTGCATATAATTACGAGATAAAACAAAGAAAACTCTTAGACTCAAACCCTATGTATCTGTGACTCGGGCGCCATCATCTGTTCTCTTAACGGGGCCGGGCTAAACCTAGAGTTAACACTATAACGGGGCTATCATCCTTGCAACATTTCCTTGAATTTTTATGACTATGTGTATATGTATTTTCCTTGATGTACTTTCTTTGATGTTGTGAGCCGATTTTTCCTGATATTAAAATCGCTCTTGAACTTAATAATCGTGTTTGGTCAGCTCGTTCTAGATAATATATATATCATTGTTATAGTTTTCCCACGTCTGTGTGTTTACCTGTCGTCACGTGTATGTGCGTGCCTGTGAGTGATAGAAATATACGTAATATGTATATTGGTGTAGTCTGTCTGACGCTGTAACAACTGTTGTAGAAGATAGGTGAGAGAGAGAAGAATTCTTTTCGCTTTCAGAGACAGCCACTATATCAAAATCTATCATCTCACGTGTGTGGAAATTCTATTACCTTTCACTAACTCTCACTGAGTCTATCACCTATTCAAACCTATTCAGAAGGGACCAAACCTAGTCTTAATTCTCCTATCGAAAATCTACGACAAATGGGTTCTCGTCCGTAGGATTTTTGAACTTAGAATAGGAAGACGAGTACGACAAATGTGGACTCGTCTATCTGGATTTTGAACTTAAGATTCTGTATTCTGATATAGAGTAAGAGTGTGATGTCTTGTGACTGTGTATCTTTTAAAAAAATATTACCCCCTAGACTAGCGATCTGTTTACGGGCGTGCTGACCACACAAACTAATAAGTTTTTTTTTCCACAGCATCTTTGAATAATATACATTTTGGTTACAGGTTGATTTTGTCGGGATATATGTTAACTGCTGATTGTAATACTAAATGCTGGTAAAGTGGTGAGTGTATAACATTCACTGGGTACTGAGGCAGAACGGCGTTTGAACTAAGTTAAGGAGTGTGTTTCGGACTTTTTGTCCAGATTAATTCCCTCCCTTACCCGATCTGACTTCAGGGGCGAACTTATAGTGGATTTTTAAAAATTAAGGGATTATTTTTCTCTTTAATTTTTGCAATATTCTTTTGCTTTTCCACTGTAGCAACTTATTTTTCAGTTGTAATCTTAACTACCATTTATTTGGCGTAGTCGTGTTTTGCATTAAGTGCTTTATTGCCGATAATAGCAGCGATAGTTAGATTTTATTTTGGAGGAGGTATCCCAGGGTTAAATATATCATCTTTTGATTTTTTTGGTAATTTTTTTCTCGTAAGTGGTAGGAACCAGTGTATCCTTTTTCCTATTTTCTTTCTCCACTAGTCTCAGTTACTGACAGAATATTGCTGAGCGGGCAAAGCTTAGGTACCTCTTCAGGGAGGAAGCGAGAGAGGAGGGACTGGAAGGAGAGGAAGCGAAAGCTATTGTCAGAGATGAACATGAGTGATATGATGCGGTAAGGAAAGCAGCTGACGCAAAAGATGAAAAAGAAGAACTAAGAGGAAAGAAGCAGAAGCTAGAGAGAGGGAAAGGGAAGACCGTCTTTTACAGCAGAAGATGGATGACGAAATGGAAATTCGCAGGATGCAGCATGAGGAAAGAGAGAAGGAGAGACAGCATGAAGCAAGAGAGAAGGAAGGACAGCAGGAGGAAAGAGAGAAGGAGAGACAGCATGGAAAGAGAAAAGAGCAACGAGACGGCATGAGTTGGCTCTTAAACCTCTAGGATTCCAAAGTCGTGGTGCTGCCTCTACCTCCAGCAATGGAGAGTCTTCTCCTCATTCTTCCTTAACTGACCCTGCTAACACACAATCTCTTCAACTAAATGCTATGTCTTTCACTCTTGAATCTTTTCCTTGTCCAAATGAGAAGATTGACACATGGTTAGAAAAATTTGAGAAAATTGCAACTCTGTACGGTTTAGAGAGGTCGCGTTGGAATATGAAACTTTCCCAGGCCCTAAAAGGTTCTGCTTATGATGTTTATTCTAAGCTGGAAAGTAGCCAACAAGACGACTACGATGTGTTGAAGAAAGCGTTACTGGAGCGCTTTGAAATGAACGCTCGCAAGTTTTTGCAACTGTTTCGCAACAGCCGGAAAGAGAATTCTGAAACTTTTCACCAGTTCTCATCTCGTCTTAAGGGATATCTAACAAAGTGCCTTGAGCTTTCGCAGCTCCCCTCTACCTATGAAGGTCTTGAGGAACTTGTTCTAACTGAACAAATAAAGAACACTTTGTCTGCTGATACCCGGAGATTTCTCGCTGAGCAGGGGGCAGAAAAACTTGAAGACATTTTGGAAAAGTCTGAGCGTTATCACAATGCGCTGGCTGAACTACCGGCCACAAAGCGGAAACCGACAGAGGAGCATTTTCGAAAACATAACCTAGAGCAATCTTCTCAGGCTTCTAACCAAAATAACCACAGAGAAACTGGACCTCAAAACCCCCCTCCTGAAAAATCCAAGTTCTACAAGAACAAGTACCCCAACCACCCCAAACAGTCTGATCAACCCGACCGCCCTACATGGCAGCGTAGCCAGAAAGGACAAGGTGGCAAAGGGAGAACCCCTGAGCACGGGACATATGATCAGACCGAGCACACCGAGCCGAAACGCATCGGATGCTTATTGACAGTCTCGCAAGGCGGAATTATTGACAGTGATTCCCAACCTGTTGGGGATAGACCCTCAACGCGAGGTACTGTTACTTTGAACGGTTCTCAAACTTCTTGCTTATTTGACACGGGGCTTTCTTATGATTGCATTGTTGCCAGAAACCTGGTTAAACCCGGTCAAGAGACAGGAGAGACCGTCAAACTTTGTGGAGTTCGTAAGAGTGATGCACCTACAGCGCTTCCCATCGCATTGGTGGAGATACACTCTGACTTTGTCAGAGGTGTGATCAAAGCGGCTGTTATGGATGATCCCATCTACCCAGTCATACTTGGCGGGAGATACGTGTGTATTGGGAAACCGGAAGAGCCGATTGTGGCAGCAGTAACTACAAGAGGGCAAACCAAGAAAGAACGGGAGCCTGCGCCTAATTTGTTACCCATGGAACTTAAAGAAGCGCAACAAAAGGACCCTACTTTGGCACCCTGCTTTAGGAAACTGCCCATGGCGAAGGAACCCAAACAGCACGGGGACATTTTTTCTGAGGATGGCGTACTTTATCGGAGAACGGGCAAGCCTGACCAAGGTTACAACCAGCTCCTAGTACCGAAACAGTACAGAAGCCAAATCCTAGAAATGGGGCACTCTCTTCCCTTCAGCGGACATATGGGACAGAACGCCACAAACCAACGTATAACCACTCATTATTGGTGGCCAGGAGTAAATACTGATATTATCAGGTATGTCAAATCCTGTGCCCAGTGCCAACGTGTACCACCCAAGCAACGGACACCCCCAGTCCACATGGGTGAAATGCCAATAATGGGAACACCATTCGAACGGGTTGTGATCGACATTTTAGGGCCTTTCGAAAGGACTAAAAGAAGGAACAGGTTCATCCTGACCTTAGTCGATACATGCACTTTATGGGCAGAAGCTATCCCGCTAACATGCGCAGATGCCAAGCATGTCGCAGAAGCCCTCGTGCAGATTTTCACTCGGTTGGGATTCCCTCAGCAAGTGTTGACGGATAATGGATCTCCATACCGAAACCTGTTGATGGATGAGATCGTTAAGATCTTGAGGACCCAGCACATCCACACTAAGCCATATACTCCGGCCGGAAATGGGCTCGTGGAACGTGCTAATGGAAACCTCACCATGATGCTAAGTAAGCTGGCACAAGTGAAACCTGAAGATTGGGATCTCTGTATTCCTGCAGCATTATTTGGCTACAGAGAATCTCCTCATACTTCCACAGGATTTCCGCCAGCTACACTCTTATTCGGCAGACCCATTAAGGGCCCGCTTGAAGCCTTACTTCAGTCTCTGACAGACGAGAAGGCTGATGAGACAGTTGTCTCAGCCAGTAAATATGTGTCGGTTTTAAAGGAACGGTTGAAACTAGGGTGGGACCTAGCAACGACTAACTTTAAGCGAGCACGCACCAAGCACGCTAACCGATACAGGAAAGTCGCGGAAGAGAGAGAACTGGAAGCAGGAGAGAAAGTTTTGGTGTTGCTCCCTACCGAGAACAACCAACTGAAGATCGGATGGCAAGGGCCGTTTACCGTCCTGAAAAAGATTTCTAAGGCTAACTACCAGATCTCTATTGAAGGAAAGGAGAAGGTTTTCCATTTAAATCTCTTAAAGAGATACTTGGAAAAACCAGTGCCAACCTCCGACCATCTCCTGACGATCGCCAAAACTGACGAAGATGACGATAGTGGCAGGGATATTCCACCGCTATCACAGGAAATCTTTCAAAAATGTCAGAAGCGGCGACGCTCTTTCAAGCGCGCATATGAGACATTCCAGGGGAAGGAAACTTTGAGGAGTGGACTTGAGTAGGAATTGGACAGAGATGGAGGGGGAAGAGGAGAGGGAAGAAGACAGACACCCCGAAGCTACGGTTATAGGAAATTAAACTCCATAACGTAGACATGGAGTGCTTCCATATCTTAAAGGGGGAGGCTCTGTCACGTAGGGTTTATATTCATTTAATTTCCTACATCTTCTTCCTATTCTTTCACCCGAATTCTCTCTTTTATTATCTCTGTATTTCCTTTTTCCTGTATATTTTTCATCCATTCGTTTTGCGAATATTATTTTCATATAATTCGCAAACTTTACCTGTTTTCCTTTCTCTAAAACTGAGAATCGCACCTGGGTGGTATTGCGTACATGTCAGTCGCGCTGGTCGGACGATAGGCGTGAATTTACAGCATTCGCTAGACATTCGTCTGAGGGTCTCTGGCCTGGGGCGTGAAAATTCACCCGAGGGACATGGAAAGTAGACAGAGAGTCTGCATTTCAGTAAACGCATGAGGTTTTTCGTCAGGAAAAACCCGGCTTAGCGTGAAAATCCACTCCGCACTGCAGACGGTGGTCTGAGATTTGCAACTCATGCAAGCCCTCGGCCACTGATGGCTGTTACGTCACGCGATAAGCGGACGAAGGTGTTATACGGACAGGGGAGACTATTTCGCTTGGCGAAATAAGATTAGGATCCTGTGTCCGATTTTAAAGATATTGGCCAAGTTTGAAACTTTAATTTCATTCTCGCTCATAGACTCACAGTAGATAGGTTGCTCGTAAACAGAATAGCTGTTAGCGAAGATCTCAGTTTGTTTCGGCAATTTGTCGAACTTCTAGACTTCCAGAAATATTTTCAGCATTTTTATTCTTAAGTTGTGCGACTACCTGTAATTCTGTGGTTGAGGTAATTAAAATGATAGATATATAGATTTTGTGAGTGTTAAAGTGTTAAATCGCTTAATTCATTTTAATCTATTTCTTTAGCGCAGAAGAGAAATAAAGTGGTAGGCTATTATATTTTCTAGGGAAGCATTCAGTGGAAAGCAGAATAAAATTAAAATTTCTAGCTTATAACGGCAATTGTAGCTATTTATGAATTTAATTTAACTGCTAATACTCAGTCGAGTGTATTTTTCTAAACTAACGTATAAACTCTAGAATCGAGCCTCATGAATGGTGACGGAATACGCACGTGTTCCTAATTCATGAGGATTGCTGATTTTTAAATATAACTTACGTCACGGGAAGTTTAAATGATAAGCAAAGCTCTCTGCTTGCAAGTTTAAATGTAAGTTATAACCAGTACAGATTCTGTTTATTATATTATATGTGTTATTTTTCCTCCACACAGTGAAAGTTTTGGGGTGACCCTAACTTTACCAGCACCTAGTAGTAGTTTCCATACTTGTGAAGAAATAGACAGTCCTTATTTTGAACCACGTGGGTTTCTTAAGTACCACTGGTCTAAACAGTGCATATGCAACCCGAGTTAGCCAGAAATACTATATCCCAATAACGGGTTTTCAAAGACTGTAATGATAAATACTGGACCTTGGAGCCAGATCTTAATTTCTTCTAGAAAAACTCTACGTAATCTTTCTGCCTGGTGGCGCGAAATACTTCAAGTATTAACTAACATTTCCCGACTATATATATATATATATTTTGTGGACAAATCTGTGGTGTGACTAAAGTGAATCCTATACTGAGGGAAGGCACCGACCTGACATTCATCATTTCTAGAAACCTACGCTATTGACACTGTGCTCTGCTAACTCCCGCGCCTGGAATAATTGTTAGGTGACTTAATCAGACATTTGAACAAATTTGCACACCCAAGTAGTCGTTCCCGGAGACTCCGAGTTAAATACGTCTTTTGGAACTGGGGACTTCTTGGCAGAAGACTGCATTTTTTTGAGTCTGTGTGAAAATCTAAAATCAGTGTGTTCCAAGAGGCAGCGAGCAAAGTCGTGAGTACCTGTATGAGAGGCCATGGCGGAATGAATGAGTGTACGCTGGTTTGAGTGATATTTTCACTATTATATCTTTGACACCCTGTTGCTGTCCTATTTGTTTTTTTCAATCTGCATAATTTGTTGCTAAGGCTAGAGTTCTTGTGTTTTTGTCTTAGGTTAAATCAGATTTTTTTCAAACTCTGTGCATATAATTACGAGATAAAACAAAGAAAACTCTTAGACTCAAACCCTATGTATCTGTGACTCGGGCGCCATCATCTGTTCTCTTAACGGGGCCGGGCTAAACCTAGAGTTAACACTATAACGGGGCTATCATCCTTGCAACATTTCCTTGAATTTTTATGACTATGTGTATATGTATTTTCCTTGATGTACTTTCTTTGATGTTGTGAGCCGATTTTTTCCTGATATTAAAATCGCTCTTGAACTTAATAATAGTGTTTGGTCAGCTCGTTCTAGATAATATATATATCATTGTTATAGTTTTCCCACGTCTGTGTGTTTACCTGTCGTCACGTGTATGTGCGTGCCTGTGAGTGATAGAAATATACGTAATATGTATATTGGTGTAGTCTGTCTGGCGCTGTAACAACTGTTGTAGAAGATAGGTGAGAGAGAGAAGAATTCTTTTCGCTTTCAGAGACAGCCACTATATCAAAATCTATCATCTCACGTGTGTGGAAATTCTATTACCTTTCACTAACTCTCACTGAGTCTATCACATATTCAAACCTATTCAGAAGGGACCAAACCTAGTCTTAATTCTCCTATCGAAAAGCTACGACAATCATAAATGCACATATAAATGGCTATATCATGCCATTGAATTGGAAGGTTAACAAAACGCAGCTATTCAGCTTGGCGGTCAAGTAACAAAGGGTAGCGTCTCCTAGTTACCGACTGTGACCCAAACAACGCTAGACACGTCATAATCGATCGTGTATGGAGCGTTCAATAATTGAAACATCTATCGCAATATATTAAATGTCTTAACCTTTACATTTGCACGTCCGCTAACCTTTAGCAGACGGCGTTAATATCATATACCGTAACATTCACTCTCAACCCGTTGTCACCCCTTTTTTTTTAAAATGTAAAAGAAAAAACGTCCACGTATTCACACTTCCCTTACGTACTTAATCAAAGTGAAGTATAGAAAATGATAAATTTAAAAATAAACATAGTAATACATCCATACATAAAAAAGAAAAGGAAATAGTTATTTTTTTGAGTTCTCCCTTGTTGGTTCTATGTTCCTAAAATATGCTCCATTTTTTTTTTGAAAATATGTAGAAAAACAAATTTTGACTGAAATATTTCCCTTCATAAACTGCTTTGTTTCTGCATTTCCAAACGGTGTCCCTGTATTCTGCTAAAATGCGTAATATTTTTTCCCGCAAGGGCGGGTCAATTTTTGGAGTTAAATTTAGCATAATTGCTTTATATATGTCAAATTTTCCATTTGTGTATCTACTAAAAGCTTTTCCCAGCTCTTCTACTGTTGATTTGATCGTATTACAACGGAAGAAGATATGGTCTTCTGTTTCCTTTGCTGTTGTACCAAAGCAGAGTCTACATTTTTGCAAGGTCATATTCCTGTGTTCTTTTTTCTGTGTGAGTGGTGTTAAGTTGAATAATAATCTATAGGTTATTTCCCTTGCCGATGGTGGTATGTTTTTTATGTGTAGATTTGCGAAGATTTCCGTATAATCTGTTATCCCATATTTGTATCCTATTTTTATTCGTTGGTCTAAAGGTGGTTCTTGTGCCTGTATCAAGTATTGGTATATATTTTTGGTTGACTGGTGTAGGAGTTTTTCATTCCCTTTTATGCATCTGATGTAGTGTTTGTAGAAGGGCGGTAGTGTTCCGGAATGGTGTGGTATGGTGTTGTTAAAGTTGCATATTTGTGTTATATGAAGGCCTATGTAATAGTGTGTTAAAGGGTATCCTTGTGGGTCTTTTATTGCGTCGCTTATGAATTTGATTCCTAGAGTGTTTATTTTTGTATTAATGTCTTGCAGTGATATTCCACCCCGTTGTTTCTCTTGTATTAAGGTTTTGTGTTTGATACTGTGAAGTGTGTGTCTGAAAATAAAAATTCTAATTAACTGATTTATTTCGGTTATGTATTTTTTAGGGGGACGAAAGATATTTGAAATGTATAGCACACTTGGAAGTATGTACGTATTACAAATAACGCTTCTACCGAAGATCGTCGCGTTCTTAAATTGGTATCGTTTTAGTTTTTCCTTGATTTTTGAAATTATTTTTTTCCACATATCATTATCAGATCTTCCTGGTGTCGAGGAGAAAATTATTCCATATATTTTCATTTGGCTTGTTTGTGTTAATTGAAAGGGAAAGTCCGTTTTATTTTTCCATTTTCCTATTCCCATTATAGATGACTTTTGTATGTTTATTTTTGAACCACTTGCATGGCCGAAAGTTTTAAATGTGTCGAAAATAGTTTGTATTGATGAAACATTTGATGGAAAAAAGACTGTGTCGTCTGCGTAGGCTATTAGCTTTTTTTCCCCTAATCCTGGTACGTGTATTCCTTTAATATGAGTATTTAGTTTTATTTTCCTTAGTACTGGCTCTAAGACTAGTGTGTATAATAAAGGAGAGAGAGGGCAACCCTGTCTCACTGCTCTTTTTAAGTTTATTGGTTCAGACAAAGTGTGATTTATTAAAAGTTTACTTTCCGGCTTTCTATATATAATTTTTATCCATGTCCTAAAGTATTGGCCGAGATTATTTTCTTGTAGAACTTTATGTAGAAATCCGTGATCGACTCTATCAAAGGCTTTTTCTTGATCAACGGATAATACTGCTGCTGGTGTGTTTTTTTCATGTGTATACTGGATGACATCCCGAATGAAATGTGTATGTTTATTTATGGTTCTGTTTTTTACACTGTATTGTTGTTCCGCGTTAATTAAAGTATGCATGAAAGGTTTTAATTTGTTTGTAAGGGCTTTAGTTAATATTTTATAGTCGGTGTTTAGAAGAGAGATAGGTCTATAATTCTGCATGTATTTTTTATCCGTATTTCTTTTATGAATGAGAGTTACAATAGCTTCATTTAAACTAGGGGGTAGTTCTTCTTTTTCAAAGGCTTCATTTAGCGTTTTCAACAATAGTGGGGCTAGTATATGGAAAAATTTGGAATAAAACTCGGTTGTAAGGCCGTCTGGACCTGGAGATTTATTTTTTTGTAGCGTACTTAAGGAGAGGTACAAATCTTCTATAGTTAAAGATTTGTCCAGTGTGTTTTTCTCCTGTTCAGTTAAACTGGCAGACTGAGTTAAGAAACAAGCTTCGTCTGAAGCGTGCGTTTGTTCTTGTTTATACAGGTGTTCGTAGTAAGCGTGAAACGCTTGACCTATTTCGGAAGTGTTTGTGAGTTCCCTACCCGTTTCGTCCGTGATGCGAAGTATCTGTCTGTTTTTTTGAATATTTTGTTCAGTTGCCAAAAATTGTCGGCACGGAGTTTCTTGAATTGACGTGTATAATTTGGTTCTCAGTAGAGCCCCTTTAAAAATGTACTGGTCGTGTTTTTCTAATTCCTCCTGCAATGTGTAAATATGCGGGGCGTGTTTGTCCAATTGTTGTGTTAAATTTAGAGCTGTTTCCAAGATTTGTCGTTGTCTTCTTCTTTGTTTGTGTATCTGCGTTGCAAGCATCTGCGTTACTTCCTTTATTGTTCTTTTTAAGAGTTCCCAATGTTGTATTAAATTTGATGTAGGTGTATTGTTGCAGTAGTCTTTTATTAGTTTTGTTATTGTTGTCGTATAAAATTCATTTTGCAGTAGAGCATTATTAAATTTCCAAAGGGGGGATCTTTTGGTCTCCTTCCCAGTTGGCATTCCGTTTATTTCCAGTAGAACTGCTTTGTGATCCGTAAATTTTGTGGTGTCAATTATATGTTTGACTTTTTTAATTTTGTGGTTGTTGTGTACATAAAATCTGTCTAGTCTTGCAGAACTACCCGAAATGTGTGATTTGTCTGTAAAAGTTGTTTCCTTTCCCACCGGATGTTTTTTCCTGTATCCGTCTACCAAATTGTGTTCGTCTAGGATGTTATGTAATATCTCCATTTGTGCGCGTTCCTGTCTTCCTCGGTTGTTTGTTCTTTGCGCGTCTAGTTTATGTAGAACACAGTTGAAATCCCCCCTAATAAAATTTGTTTTCCCTTGTATTGTGTCAAAATGTTCGATAGTTTTTTATAGAAGGTTAATTGCTGTGTCTTTACTGCTGGGGCATATACATTAACTAAAGTGTGATTGTCCGAGTGGTCGTCTTGGTTTCTGACTTGTACTATTACGTATCTGCCCTCTCTGTCTTTGTTTTGATGTGTTATTTCCCACTTGTCTGAAATTTGTAGAATAGCTAGTCCTGTGTGAGATGATCCTAAACCGAAATATCCATATCGTAAACCTAGCTGTTGTATAATGTATTTTCCTTTTATCTCGTTTGTAATTTTTGTTTCTTGAAGAAAGACGAAATCAGGTTTATATGTGCGCGTTAAAGCTATAATTTGGTTTAATTTAGTTCTCAAACCTCTTATGTTTAGAGTTATAATCGTTACGCTATTTTTCATCTTGCATGGGGGTGGTAAAGAGCATGCATTTAAGGGGGTTGTGTCTTTTTGTATCAGTGGTTGTGCAGCCATAATCCATGACACAAAAGAGAAATACATGCATGATTACGCAATCCACGTGTGGTACTATAACCATGCATACAACTTTTAACTATCCTGTAGAAAAGTGGCAGTTGGAATGCGAGGGAAAGGAAAATATCGAGCAGTAGTAGTAATGAAGGATGAAAAGGGGCGATAGATGTGTTGCCAAAGAAGAAAGAAAAAGTGTGTACAGGTCCTGAAAGGGAGAGGTTCAGAAAGTAGGGATCCGACCGGCATGCTGAGAGAAGAAATGCAGATATATAGCTTGAAGTAGGGAAAAGAAAACCATTGGGTAAAGGAGATCGAAAGGTTGAGACCATAAAACTGGCAGATGGGGGAAGGGGTTGGTTGGTGAGATGAAAAAAAGAATTATAATTATATCCATACCTATATGTGTCGTTATAAAACATATGAGCATATGCAATTATATATGTGTACATTCTACATTCCCTGTTCATATACATTTCTATAATAACGGATATATAACTTAATATATTTATAAAAGTCTTGCACACTTCCATCGGTAGAGGTTTTGTGTTTATTCTCTTTCCGAGAGGTGGACTCTATGTTGAGACGTTTCTATTTCCTGTGTACCTAAGAATTGGTCCATAAAGTTCATTTCAAGATTATCGTCTTCATTTGTAGCCGCTGCCCATAAGAGAGAGGTGCTTCCATCATCCTCTAGATCGGAGTGTTTGTCATCTGAATTTTCTCTTGTTTCCTGTTGTGTTGCTGCTATTTCCCCGGTGTGTAGTCTTGGTGGTTTCTCTGTTTCTTTAGGTGTTTCCTTGGTCTTGATCTTTCGGAGTTTTTCTCTTCTCTTTCTTTTCCGCTTCCCTTCTACTGTATTGAAGCCTTCTGTGTCTGTAGACATCGTGTCCGAGTCTGACAAATTTCTGATATTGTTATTCAGAGGCCCCGAGGTGGGGGACGATGGAAAGGGTATAAGTTCTGCTTCTGGTTGTGGTGAAGGTGTTTTCTTAGTGTTCTGTACATGCAGTTGACTATTCTCCGAATAAGTCGGTCTCTTCTTGGGACATCGATTTGTCCAGTGTGAATCTAGACCGCAGATTGTGCAGGGGGTACGTCTTCCCGGAAGGGCTATGAAAATTTTCAATGTTTTATTTTCTTGTCCTTGCAATTTAACATTTACGTAGTGTGGAACCGTCTGTTTAGGCTGATATAAGAAAGTCCATTTATCTTTTGCGTTTTGTATTTGATAAACTTCGGTGTTTACATCACCTGTAATAAAGTCAGCAATTTTCTTAACAGTTTCTTTCTTGATCGTGGCTGGCAACCAGTGAAGTAGACCTTTCGATCTTTCTCTGTCCACATGTTCAACTATGGCTGTGAATTTGGGGTTGGCCCATTCAAATTTTTTCCCATGTAGGTTTTTGTAGTGGCTGATATGTGCCGAATTTGTAAGGGTTACATACCATTTATTTGGGTTGGCGAACCTATATACAGATGATATCCCGTTTACCCCGAATCCGGCGGGACCTGCAAGTATGCTTGTAATTAAAGAGTATGATACTCTTGAGGCCCTGATGTTGTGATCACAAGAGTTCCAGCTTTATGCAGCTGGCCACCCTCTAGTGCTTCATTTATATCAAAAGATATTTCTGGAATTTCCATTTTTAAACACCACACACACAATTTCCCGCACAAGGGGAAAAAAACCACTACTAGAACACAAACTCTTTTTTTTTTTTTTTAATTTTTTCCCTCGCTTGAGGTCGCATATTTTTTTCCTCGCATGAGGTCGCATTAGTACCCGCCCAAACCCGGCCCCGGTCAAGACCACATGTCCCAACACAAGAAGACCCAATGACAAACTGTGTCACTGTAGTGATCTTCTGTGTTCTCACACAAGAGACCTAATGACACATGAATGTCACTGTACCGGTCCCCGTGTCTAGACACATGATCCTAGCCAAACGCCGGATTCTTTTTTTTTTTCTTTTTTTTTCCCTCGCTTGAGGTCGCATCATCTCAAGTTCTTTCCATGTTCTCCTCATCATTTTCACCTCTGTTTCCAACTCTCTTCTCCATGTACTTCTTGGTCTTCCTCTGCCTCTCTTGCCCTGGGGGTTCCAGAACAAGGACTGCCTTGTAATGCTATCAACAGGTTTCCTCAGTGTGTGTCCTATCCATCGCCATCGTCTTCTTCTCATCTCTTGTTCCACTGGCACTTGTCTAGTTCTTGTCATCAGTTCCACGTTGGTAACCTTGTCATACCATTTTAATCCCTCTATTCTACGCAAGCACCCATTTATGAAAGTCTGTAGCTTTTTGGTTGTTGTCTTTGTTGTTCTCCATGTCTCAGAGCCATACAATAGGACTGACTTCACATTTGAGTTGAAGATTCTTATTTTCGTGTTGGATCCGATTTCTCTTGATCTCCATATATTTCCCAATGCAATGAAAGCTCCTCTTGCCTTTTGTATTCTTATTTTGATATCGCTGTCTGTCCCTCCAACTTTGTCTATATTACTGCCAAGATATGTGTATGATTCTACATCTTGTATTGGTGTTTCTTCAAGTTCAACCCTGTTATCATTACCTGCATTTATTCTCATTATTTTTGTCTTTTCCCTGTGTATTTTCAGACCCAATTGCTGTGACCTCTCATCGAGTGTTTTCAATTTGTCCTGCATCTGATTACGGTTATGGGACAGAAGAGCCAAGTCATCAGCAAAATCCAGATCATCCAACTGCTTAGTCAGAGTCCACTGGATTCCATTTCTGTTGTGTGTTGTCGATGATCTCATAACCCAATCTATTGCCAGCAAGAAAAGAAATGGAGACAAGAGGCATCCCTGTCGCACTCCTGTTCTTATCCCAAACGGTTCTGTAAGCTGTCCTTCGTGAAGAACTCTGCATGTCATGTCTTCATATGTTTTCTTTATTAAATTAATGATCTTCAGGGGAACTCCATAATGCCTCATCAATTTCCAAAGTGATTCTCTGTCTACACTGTCAAATGCCTTTTCGTAGTCCACAAATCCGATGTATAGTGGTGAATTCCATTCCAGACTTTGTTCAACTATTATTCTCAAAGTGGCTATCTGGTCTGTACATGATCTGTTTTGTCGAAAACCTGCTTGTTCATCTCTCAGTTTCTTGTCTATGGACTCTTTTAATCTCTCAAGGATAATCCTGTTTAATACTTTTCCTGGCACTGATAGTAACATTATTCCTCTATAATTTGTGCACTCTTGTAAATTTCCCTTCTTAGGCAACTTAACCAGATATCCTTCCTTCCATTCTGCTGGTATCTCTTCCTTTTCCCAGACTTTACCAAGTAATTTATATAACATCTCTGTAGCCGTGTCGATATCTGCTTTGATGGCCTCTGCTGGAATGCCATCAGGTCCAGACGCTTTTCCATCTCTTAGAAGCTTTATGGCTTTCTTTATTTCTTCCTTCGTTGGTCTTTCACCGTTAATTTGTAGCTCTTCTTCTGCTGGCTGGATGTCCGGCGGGTTTTGTGGAGCTGGTCTATTGAGAAGGTCCCCAAAATATTCTGTCCACCTCTTCATTTGCTCTTGTATATTGCTGAGCAGTTTCCCATTCTTGTCTTTTATGAGGCAACTTGTTTGCTTGTATTTCCCTGTTAGCTTCTTTGTGCTGCTATACAGTTCTCTCATATTTCCTTTGGCTGCAGCATCTTCTGCCTCTCTTGCCAACTCCTCAATATACTTCCTCTTGTCTCTTTTGATACTTCTTTTTACTTCTTTGTTTGCTTCTGTGTACACTTCTTGAGCCTTGGCTTTGGAACTTCTGGTTTTGCTTGTGTTTAACTCTGCTTTCTTGTTTTTTCTGTCTTTTATCTTATTGATGGTTTCTGTTGTTATCCATGCTTTTTGTTGTCTTTCCCTTTTCCCCAGTATTTCTTCACATGTCTCCTTCCATACAGTTTTGACCTGCTGCCAATAGTCTTCTGTATTCTCTACATCTTCCAGCTGTTGGAGCACTTGGAATTTGTTGGATACTGTGACCGCAAATTTGTCTCTTGTTTCTTGATTTCTTAGCTGTCCTACATTAAACTGTTGTCTATAATTTTGCATTGTTGCATATCTCTTGAGTTTCATTTTTACTTTGGCTATCAGAAGATGGTGATCTGATGCCACATCTGCTCCTCTATATACCTTTACATCCTGCAATGATGATCTAAACTTCTTGTTTATGCATATATGATCAATCTGATTTTCTGTTCTATGGTCTGGTGATATCCATGTTGCCTTGTGTATTCTCTTATGTGGAAACATGCTTCCTCCTATAGCCAGTTGATTTGAAGCACAGAAGTTTGCGAATAGTTCTCCATTTTCATTCATTACTCCTAGCCCATGTTTTCCCATGACTTCTTCAAATCCGGTGTTGACTGTACCTATCTTTGCATTCATGTCACCCATCAAAATTGTGATGTCTCTTCTTTTTACTTTATCCATAATTTCCTGTAGTTTAGTATAAAATGCTTCTTTCACAGACTCTTCTTTGTCATTAGTTGGTGCATAACATTGGATGACATTTACATGAATTTTCTTTTTAGCTGTTTTGAAAGTAGCTGTTATTATTCTGGGTCCAACAGCTTCCCATTCAATGAGTGCTTTCTGTGCTTCTTTAGATAACATAAGAGCTACCCCTTCACTGTGGTGTGAACTTTCGTCTTCATGTCCTGAGGACAGCACCAATTCACCTGTGATGAGTTTCTTCCTGTCTACCCCCTTCCACTTTGTTTCACACATTCCCAGAACCTCGATTTTGTATTCCCTCATTTCTGCTGCTACTTGCGCCACTTTCCCTTGTTCGTTTAATGTCCGAACATTCCAGGTGCCAAATCTGGAAGTTCTCCTAGAAGAAAGAAGGTTAGTCAGCAACACAGACTCCTTTCGGCTTTCTCTGTGTTGCATCATACGCCTCCCCGCGAGAGGACCTTCCCCTGTCTTGGATGGCTGTGTTTTATTTTCTTTATTTGACTTGTCCATATTTGTTGAAGTTTTTTGTGGTTTAAAATTTTTTTACAGGATGGTGTAACCGGCCCCATGCCCAACCCTCCTTAGTCGCTTTTTACGACATGCTTGGTAGGGGACAGTGTTACTATTCTTTGCTCCCCTTTCAAGCCCCGGTAACACACGGGTGACGGAGTTGATAGCATAGAATTAAGCGTGGCGATAGGTGAGTTAACTGAACAATGGACCAATCGTATTAACTAAAACAACTTTGGAAATTGAAGGATGAAAAGAGATCAGTCCTACCAGAGAAGTTGACAGAGCAAGTCAAGTTTTGCTGAGCTCTCAAGAAATGTGAAACCTGCGGTTTGCAGAAGGTCTACAGAATTAGCTAGATATAGAAAGGTAGTAATAGGAAATTCAGGAGAACCCTTAGAATTGATTAATAATTTGTGCTGCTAAACCTAGGATTAGCTCATAGGGGTGATAGTAAGACAGTGATAGGTGACGGACTTCTGTATATTCTGGTAAGAGGTCTTTAACTCTAATTATGCTTGACTTAAGTGAAGAGAGACATGTTTGTTTTTGAAACACGCTCAACATATTGTCACAGGCTAATGAAGCTCACATTTAAGGGAGCGAGCTACAGAAGAGAATATTGAAGCTAAGGCAATATTAAAGCTTAAAAAAAGTGAATAACTTTTATTATCAGATAGCCAGGTTGGGCTGTCATACAAAGAAGATGAGACATTGTTATTAAACAAGAAAATTGCATAGAGTTTTGCAACACTGTCGTATGGTTATGCGCTCTCTCGCCAACGTAAGTATCGAAGCCAGATACTACAACACTTGTCGACGTTGGATTTACAAAATAAGTTGGTTTTGTTTGAGATGCTTCTTAACAGGGTATAAGACTGATCAGGTTGAAACAGATTAGAGGACAGAAGAGTACATGGTGAATTAGATTACTGAGAAACATCTCATGCGCTCTCTCATATAAGAGTAAGTATGAGGACGCCACAAACTTCAACAAATATGGACAAGTCAAATAAAGAAAATAAAACACAGCCATCCAAGACAGGGGAAGGTCCTCTCGCGGGGAGGCGTATGATGCAACACAGAGAAAGCCGAAAGGAGTCTGTGTTGCTGACTAACCTTCTTTCTTCTAGGAGAACTTCCAGATTTGGCACCTGGAATATTCGGACATTGAACGAACAAGGGAAAGTGGCACAAGTAGCAGCAGAAATGAGGGAATACAAAATCGAGGTTCTGGGAATGTGTGAAACAAAGTGGAAGGGGGTAGACAGGAAGAAACTCATCACAGGTGAATTGGTGCTGTCCTCAGGACACGAAGACGAAAGTTCACACCACAGTGAAGGGGTGGCTCTTATGTTGTCTAGAGAAGCACAGAGGGCACTCGTTGAATGGGAAGCTGTGGGACCCAGAATGATAACAGCTATTTTCAAAACAGCTAAAAAGAAAATTCATGTAAATGTCATCCAATGTTATGCACCAACTAATGACAAAGAAGAGTCTGTGAAAGAAGCATTTTATACTAAACTACAGGAAATTATGGATAAAGTAAAAAGAAGAGACATCACAATTTTGATGGGTGACATGAATGCAAAGATAGGTACAGTCAATACTGGATTTGAAGAAGTCATGGGAAAACATGGGCTAGGAGTAATGAATGAAAATGGAGAACTATTCGCAAACTTCTGTGCTTCAAATCAACTGGCTATAGGAGGAAGCATGTTTCCACATAAGAGAATACACAAGGCAACATGGATATCACCAGACCATAGAACAGAAAATCAGATCGATCATATATGCATAAAGAAGAAGTTTAGATCATCATTGCAGGATGTAAAGGTATATAGAGGAGCAGATGTGGCATCAGATCACCATCTTCTGATAGCCAAAGTAAAAATGAAACTCAAGAGATAAGCAACAATGCAAAATTATAGACAACAGTTTAATGTAGGTGTTGCGTGATAAATTCTCGCAACATCGTTTTATTTCAATATCTGTTTTATAACGCAAGGGCAACAACTGCTTGAAATCTATAGTCACTTTTCTCGGTAAGCATTTGTCTTCTCGCGTTAGTATCGAATGCAGTTAACTTTTGAGCTGTGGTCATTTTTGCGCTGGACTGCGCATGACTTGTCTTGTTGTTTGGTCGATCGGTTTCCGCCCACCACTAGTGGGAGTGAGCGATTTGGAATGGCGAAAGAGATGCCTCGTTGAAGAGGGGATCTCCGCTATTTTTTGTTCTGTCAGGGATGTGTAGTCCTCTTATGGATATTTCGTTTAGTCGAGATAATACCTCTAGTGTTTTCCCACATGTCGGGAGGCGTGATATTTCTGTGTATTTCATGAAAGCAAGGTAAATTGACTTTTTCATTAACTCTATCGATTTTGGGTCGTGAGCGATTTCGATTCATAGCCTGTCTTCGAAAGTCGTCGTCACGAGATGTTTTTTCCCAGCTCACATGTCGCTGCATTGTACTGCATCGGTTGATGCAGGTACCAAGGACCATTACTTGCTACTTTGTTAAATGAACTAGGTTTAGAAAACCTTTATTATCTAGAGGATATTTTTGAGGACATTATTTATACTTCGGCAGACGTGTCTGTCTTGCTGAAGTCAAACTAAGGAGAGTGAACTGATCTCATACATCTGGTTATCTCCTGGCTGTTATAGAAAAGGATGGAGTTTTTCACCTGACTACATTTACAGCACTATGAAATATAACATGCATCTGACTCATCATTGTAATGCTGTCTACCGTCTATTGCTGTATTGAATGTTGCTGTGATAATGACTGTTTGATGTGCCTACACATTTGCGTAACCATTTTGTCACTGTGGCGTCCACAATAAATAATGAAGAAAAACGTCAACGGCTGTTTCAAGACTCATTGACTTTATACGTCGTGAGTTTACTGACGTCCTATGTGGATTGCCCTGTTATTGTTGCATGAACATTGTTTTGACTGAACACATCTACACACTACACAAAACCAGACATGCGGATACCATCCATCATCATATGGCATCACGCATCATTTGGTGGCCATAAGCTGGTTTGATTCTGGTACTAGCAAACACGGGGTCCCTTACCCACTTCATTTTCAACAAGAATTCATCAGCATCCTTCAAGAAATTAACATTCTTCAATACAGTCAACATCTTCAAAATTTTCAAAGTACTCGGCGTTGCCCGGTAAAAGTCAAAATTTCAACTTTTTGACGGAAACAAGAATTTGACAGTACCCGGCGTTGTTACATGTTGCCGGATAACTCGGACTGCTGTTATCTTTTACGCAAGTCAAGCAAGTTGCTGCTGTCAAGGTTCCAGTGCTGTCGTTTTTTGAGAAGGTCAAGTGCCGGTTGAAACGGGTTGTTTTCTGAAGAAGGCCAAGTACCGATTTCCATCAACTTACTTTTGGATTAGAAGGTCAAGTGCCGAAACAACTCAACACACAGTATTTCAGAAGCTCTTGTACCATCGTGTTAGCAGTGGAAGCAGTTCAGATGTGCCATCATCGTTGGAGCTTCGCTCTTTAGGACGTTGATTGACATCCGTTTTTCTGCTGTTCTACGATTGGAAGCCTATAAGTTAAGTGGCCTGTTTGTATGTAAACTGTGCCCTTATACTTCTGCTGAGTCTTCTGTGTATCATCTCATTCTATATGTTATATGTCTATATGTTATTTGTATATTTATATGTTTATATTTCAGCGGGTTCTCGGTTGGGTGGTGTCTCCGTTAGATTATGCCACGTCATAGAGGTCGTCTATTGTGAGCGTTTTCTGTAGGGTTTGCAAATTTCCGATACTGGAATTTGCTAAGCGACTTCTGTTGCTATTTATGTTAGCTGTGATGACATGTTTTAATATTGTTTTCGTTATTATTTCGCATTCTTTAGTTTTGTTTTGATTTGTTTGTATTTGTTAGCCTACTCTTGTCTATAATTTAGTTTCATACAACATTTTTGTTTATACACTGTGGTGTCATGTATTTTGTTTAATTCTATCGCAGATATCGTCACATTTTTTGTGATATTTCATTAATTTCTGCTTTATTTTTAGTTGATTTCTGCGAAAGTTTTTGTATTGTTGCTGATCTTTGTTATTGTTTACATTGTTATTGTTTACATTGTTTGTATTGTTTACATTTTCAATGTTTACATTCTGCATGTGTTTACATAGTCATTGTTTACAGTTATAGTAATTAGTTAATGGGCTATGCTAATGCACTGTTACTACTACACTGATGATAAATGAATGATGAATAGTGTCGTGCACTATTGAATGAGAAGTGCACTTATGATCAAGAATTGAGTGCTGATATTTCATATACAAGTTCTTTGATTGGAGACTTGTTTCCCACAGAGACTGGGATAATATAATGTGATGTGAATATACAAGTGCTTAATTAAGACTTGTTACACTTAGGTTTGAAATAAATTAGTTAATTATTTCAGGTTTTGGACTCATATGTTAGACAACATGTCTACATTTGAGCACTTTATTGAGCAGGGTAAATTGCTTGGGAAGACTGGTGATAAGTTAGAAGAATTTGCAACTGCTCGATATGATAAAGCAATGGAAGCTGAACAAAAGAAACTGCATATGGAAGCTGAACAAAAGAAACTGCAGATGCAGGTGGATGAAAAGAGATTCCAAATGGAAATGGAAAAACAAAAAAGGGAATCAGAAGCTGAGGAAAGAAAACTCCAGCTACAGCTAGAAGCTGAAAGACTTCAAAAAGAGGCTGAGAATAAAAGACTTGAAAAAGAGGCTGAGAATAAAAGACTTGAAAAAGAAGCTGAAAATAAAAGACTTGAAAAAGAGGCTGAAAATAAAAGACTTGAAAAAGAAGCTGAAAATGAAAGACTTCAATGAAGAAAAGGTCTTAGCTTTAGAGTTGGAAAAATTGAAATTGACGAGCATGAGTAATGGTAATGATTCAAACAAGGGTTCATCTTCTGGTAAGGCTAATAATGATACTTTTAAGATTAAGTTACCAACATTTAGTCCTTCCAGTGATGACATAATGTTCTATCTGGACAGATTTGAACAAGCATGTACAGCTCATAACATAGACAAAGCAAAATATGTTTATCAGTTATCAGGGATACTGACAGGTAAAGCTCTAAGTATATTAAATATGGTGGATGAACCTGACAAGAACAATTATGAGGTTGTCAGGGCCGCTTTGTTAAAGAAATATCAGCTTAACGAAGACGGCTATCGTCTACAATTTAAAAACATGTTACCTGAAAATGGAGTTGAATTCTCCGAGTTTATTGCAAGAATACGCATTACTTTCTCACGATGGGTTGAACTATCTAAGACGGAAAAAACTTATGAAGGACTTATGGACTTAATACTTAGAGACAAAGTCATGTCGTCTGTCAATGAGTCTTTCCTTGCTTTCCTTCATGAACGTAAACCTAAAACAATAAAAGAAATGGAAGATTTCTGTTGCCAATACGTAACTGCGCACCCACACATAACCATGGGTAACTCTAAGGTGAAAGAAGGTTTACCAGTTGCTTCGGCAGCTCCGTATGGTCAAAACTTTGCTCGTAGATCCCAACAAAATTTTGATAGAAAGAGTAGCGGTAATTTCTGTCAAAATCATGGAAATCAATTTCATGGTGATTCTTCTTCGAAGAATTGGAGACAACCTGATAGTACTCGTTACTATCACCCTAATAATTATAAGCATTTCAAAAGAGGATATGGTAATAGAGGTTATTCCTGCCGAAGACCTCAGAACCAAACAAATAGATGTTCGCATCAATGTGAACATGATAGTAATCGTGGAAACTGGAATTCGAACCAGGATAACAATTACAATAGAGACAATAATAACTGCAGAGATAATAATAACTCTGATAACTTCAGAGGTAATAATAGTCGGGGTAGATCTCAACACAAAAAAAAGAGATATCAGCAGGCTAATGCTGTACAACAGGAAACTGAGGGAGCCTGTAATCATGTTGTTGATAGTAAAAACTTTGACGCTGTCACTAGTTCTGCTTTTGACTTTGAGAGAGCAAACAAATGCCCCCAATGCAGTACTTTATTCGAACCGGGTACCATAACTACTTTGAGTTGTGGTCACCCACTTCCCGCTCTTCCTGCTGCTGTTGCGCATGACGGGAGGGGTTCTTTAATTCTACATAAGGGTCTTGTTAATGATACTCCGGTCTCACTACTTTTCGATTCCGGATGCACCACTATTGGTGTTAGACAATCGCTTGTAGATCCATCTTGTGCTACAGGAAGGGTTATTAAATGTGTCACATTTGGCGGCACTCTAGAAAAATATCCTACTGCTGTAATTCGCATTGCCACTCCTTTCTTTACTGGAGATGTGCATGCTTGTCTCTTACCTAATCCTATTGCGGACCTTATTATTGGTCGTATTCACGGAGTTAGGGAGTGTACCCCACAGCAGATTGCTGCTTGGGAAGATAATAACATGCAAGCTACAAATGCAGTAGTTACAAGAGCACAAGCTCTACAAACACCCGAAACTTCACTGAATAGTGATAATGAAGTTGATAGCCAAGATAGTCACTTAGTAATCACTCGTGACTCTTTCATAAAATTGCAAGAAGAAGATCCTTCTTTAAAAAAATTCTTCGTTCTTGCGAAGAAAGGTGATCCGAATCAGGATACAAATAGAAAATCTTGGATTGCAATGAGAAACGGCGTACTTGTACGTATGGTACAAGATTCGACTACGTCGGCACATTCGCAAATTCTTGTTCCCAAGAGCATGAGAGTCCAAATATTACAACATGCTCATGACTCGCAATGTGCTGGACATATGGGTTTTGCCCGTACGAAGTCGAGAGTCCTTGCGGCTTTCTTTTGGCCTTTTGTCAATAAGGACATTCGTATTTACTGCCGATCATGCAAGGTATGTCAGGAGGTCAAATCTAGAGGACCACGACATGCTGCGCCTATCCAGGCTGCTGACATTCCTATTCGGCCGTTTCAGAAAATGGCCATAGATATTATTGGCCCTTTTAAGGTCAAGTCGGCCAGAGGACATCAGTTTATCCTTACATGTGTCGATATGTGCACACGTTGGCCAGAGGCTATTCCTCTTAAGAGCATATCTACTACAGATATCGCAGATGCTCTTTGGTTGATATTTTCTCGCTTGGGGTTCCCCAGAGAAATATTGTCAGACCATGGCACTCAACTCATATCTGACACTATGTCACAGGTAATGTCTACCTTACATATTGAACGATCTCTCAGTAGTATCTACCATCCTATGTCTAATGGGTTAGTTGAGCGTCTGAATAGAACGCTCAAGACTTTGCTTGGTAAGATAACTGAAGATCATCCTCAAGATTGGGACAGGGTTTTACCCGCGGCTCTCTTTGCCTATAGAGAAGTCCCTAATGAACACACAGGATTTTCTCCCTTCGAACTTGTCTTTGGCGCGCGTCCACGCGGCCCTATGTCTTTATTACACGATCTCATCACTGCCGATGATATTAGCGATGAAACTCAATCCTCATATGAGTATGTCATTGCTCTTAGACAAAAGATCATTGAGGCATGTAAGCTAGCAACTGCTTCATCAGAAATTGCTAAAGAGAAGGCAAGGCAGTTTGCTAACAAGAATAGATGTCTACGACAACTTTGTCCAGGTGACAAAGCATTCGTCCTACTCCCCAGTAGGGAAAATAGACTTCTTATTGCATGGAAAGGTCCGTATGCAATAGTCTCTCGGATTTCCGATGTTGACTATGTGGTCGATATTGATGGAAAGCATAAAACTTTCCACATAAACATGCTTTCGGAATTTCACGAACGTCCGGACTATTTGCTGCCTATTTTCCAGGCAACGGATGATGCTCCTGCACCTCACGGTCATTATTCATCCCTGTCTGTCATTCAGGATGAGGAAGCTACCTTCTCTGATGTCAACCTTCCCCTTCCAGTGGTTCCATTACATTCCACGGAATCTTGGAAAAACGTTTCTGTTTCTCCTAATCTTTCTGGTGACGAACATCGACAAGTCTCGTCGATGTTACAAACATTTCAGGATGTTCTCACTGACATTCCTGGACACACAGATGTCATAGAACATGACATAATTCTTACCGACAATAATCCAATTAGGGTTAGGCCGTATCCTATTCCTATACACTTTCAGTCGCAAGTGGAAAAGGAATTGGATGAAATGATTCAATTAAATATAATTGAACCATCGACTTCACCATATTCTTCTTCCATGGTTATTGTCCGGAAGAAGGATAAGAACATACGAATTTGCGTTGATTATCGCAAATTGAATCAGGTCACAAAGTTCGACGCTGAACCGATGCCTTTGTTAGAAGATCTACTGATTAGACTTTCTAATTCTAGATTCTTCACTAAACTTGACTTGTCTAAAGGTTATTGGCAAGTGCCTTTAGCAGAGCATGCCAAACCTCTTACTGCTTTTTCTACACCTAGGGGTCTATTTCAATGGAATGTTATGCCTTTTGGTCTCATGAACGCCCCTGCCACTTTCGTTCGCATGATGCGTCGAATTCTGTCACATCGTTCGGATGTCATCGCATACTTAGATGACATCTGTCTCTTCAGTGATACCTGGGAAGATCACTATTTAGGGTTATATGACTTACTGTCCACTCTACGTGAGAATAATTTGACAGCAAAACCTTCTAAAGCTTTTGTTGGTTTTGGTGAAATCTCTTTCCTGGGTCATCGTGTTGGTCATGGTCTCTTGAAGACAGAAGACCACAATACTTCCAAAATACTGAACATCTCTGTTCCTAAAACGAAGAAACAAGTTAGGAGTCTCTTAGGTTTAATTCAATTTTATGGGAGATTTATTCCAAATTTATCTTCGATCATGGCACCTCTCTCAACATTGTTGAAGAAAGGTTCGCCTAATCTGGTCCGTTGGTCTGAAGAATGCCAATCTTCACTAGACCAAATCAAGAATATATTTTCTTCTCCTCCCATCTTAAGATTACCTACTCTTGATAGGACTTTTGTTCTTCGGAGTGATGCTTCATCCACTGGGATTGGAGCAGCACTGATGCAAGAATATGCAAATACTCTGCATCCTGTTATGTACATTTCTAGAAAACTAAATGCGGCAGAGAGGAACTACTCGGTTTTAGACCGTGAGTTGTTAGCGATGGTTTGGTCAATTCTAAAGCTACAAAGATTCCTCCTGGGCGCACATTTCATTCTAGAGACTGATCAGAAAGCTCTTACAGCTATTCAGACTAAGAATTTGAAGAGTTCGAGATCCACTCGATATGCTATAGCTCTTCAACCTTTTCACTTCACGGTACGAGCTATCCGTGGTGCGGATAATGTGATGGCTGACATTTTGTCTAGATGCCCACATGACTCCAACTAATACTTCTGTCCTATATTTCCATATATTACAGAGTCATAACACACCTATATTTCTACAATAGATTAGCACATCTGTACTTACTTTATATGTACACACTATCGTGCTTTGTTGTCATCTTCTTCTGTTCGTTTTTTAAGATGATAGAGGAGGACTGAGTAGTTAATATAAGGGCCGTTAGTTTACTAAACAGCCACAATTATTAATAATGTATTGTACCTTATGAAGCATATTAGTTATTAATTAGCATTATATTGCTTGTACTTTCTCAGAATGTCATTGTTGAGCTGAGGACTTACCTTACGAGTTCTAGATTGTGTACTTACCCTCGGAATACCAGAGCATATGTCCTGGATCGTCATGTAGTTTAACTTTACTATGTACTTATGTCATTACATGTCAAAGAATGTACTATTTATATTTTCCTATCAGATTTGTACATCCATTTTTAAAGACAATATTAGAGTATGCTGTTTAATGATGATTATAGTAACTTGCATACGTATATTGTGTTTACATGCTAACGTGATGTGTGTTGGTGACACCTCCCCGATGTGAATATTTTTTGAGACATATTTATTTTTCTGTTGAGGTATATCCTCACCAGACACTCTATAATTAGCCTATTGTTTGGCAATTTAATTAATTATCAGCGCATAATTCGTGCGTTTTGAGCCGCTTATCGCTTGCTCTTTGATATTGAAAAAAAAATATGTTCCACATTTTTTTTTTATCGGGAGGAGGTGGTGATATGTTGCGTGATAAATTCTCGCAACATCGTTTTATTTCAATATCTGTTTTATAACGCAAGGGCAACAACTGCTTGAAATCTGTAGTCACTTTTCTCGGTAAGCATTTGTCTTCTCGCGTTGGTATCGAATGCAGTTAAGTTTGAGCTGTGGTCATTTTTGCGCTGGACTGCGCATGACTTGTCTTGTTGTTTGGTCGATCGGTTTCCGCCCACCACTAGTGGAGTGAGCGATTTGGAATGGCGAAAGAGATGCCTCGTTGAAGAGGGGATCTCCGCTATTTTTTTGTTCTGTCAGGGATGTGTAGTCCTCTTATGGATATTTCGTTTATTCGGGATAATACCTCTAGTGTTTTCCCACATGTCGGGAGGCGTGATATTTCTGTGTATTTCATGAAAGCAAGGTAAATTGACTTTTTCATTAACTCTATCGATTTTGGGTCGTGAGCGATTTCGATTCATAGCCTGTCTTCGAAAGTCGTCGTCACGAGATGTTTTTTCCCAGCTCACATGTCGCTGCATTGTACTGCATCGGTTGATGCAGGTACCAAGGACCATTACTTGCTACTTTGTTAAATGAACTAGGTTTAGAAAACCTTTATTATCTAGAGGATATTTTTGAGGACATTATTTATACTTCGGCAGACGTGTCTGTCTTGCTGAAGTCAAACTAAGGAGAGTGAACTGATCTCATACATCTGGTTATCTCCTGGCTGTTATAGAAAAGGATGGAGTTTTCACCTGACTACATTTACAGCACTATGAAATATAACATGCATCTGACTCATCATTGTAATGCTGTCTACCGTTTATTGCTGTATTGAATGTTGCTGTGATAATGACTGTTTGATGTGCCTACACATTTGCGTAACCATTTTGTCACTGTGGCGTCCACAATAAATAATGAAGAAAAACGTCAACGGCTGTTTCAAGACTCATTGACTTTATACGTCGTGAGTTTACTGACGTCCTATGTGGATTGCCCTGTTATTGTTGCATGAACATTGTTTTGACTGAACACATCTACACACTACACAAAACCAGACATGCGGATGCCATCCATCATCATATGGCATCACGCATCAGTAGGACAGCTAAGAAATCAAGAAACAAGAGACAAATTTGCGGTCACAGTATCCAACAAATTCCAAGTGCTCCAACAGTTGGAAGATGTAGAGAATACAGAAGACTATTGGCAGCAGGTCAAAACGGTATGGAAGGAGACATGTGAAGAAATACTGGGGAAAAGGGAAAGACAACAAAAAGCATGGATAACAACAGAAACCATCAATAAGATAAAAGATAGAAAAAACAAGAAAGCAGAGTTAAACACAAGCAAAACCAGAAGTTCCAAAGCCAAGGCTCAAGAAGTGTACACAGAAGCAAACAAAGAAGTAAAAAGAAGTATCAAAAGAGACAAGAGGAAGTATATTGAGGAGTTGGCAAGAGAGGCAGAAGATGCTGCAGCCAAAGGAAATATGAGAGAACTGTATAGCAGCACAAAGAAGCTAACAGGGAAATACAAGCAAACAAGTTGCCTCATAAAAGATAAGAATGGGAAACTGCTCAGCAATATACAAGAGCAAATGAAGAGGTGGACAGAATATTTTGGGGACCTTCTCAATAGACCAGCTCCACAAAACCCGCCGGACATCCAACCAGCAGAAGAAGAGCTACAAATTAACGGTGAAAGACCAACGAAGGAAGAAATAAAGAAAGCCATAAAGCTTCTAAGAGATGGAAAAGCGCCTGGAGCTGATAGCATTCCAGCAGAGGCCATCAAAGCAGATATCGACACGGCTACAGAGATGTTATATAAATTACTTGGTAAAGTCTGGGAAAAAGAAGAGATACCAGCAGAATGGAAGGAAGGATATCTGGTTAAGTTGCCTAAGAAGGGAAATCTACAAGAGTGCACAAATTATAGAGGAATAATGTTACTATCAGTGCCAGGAAAGGTATTGAACAGGATTATCCTTGAGAGATTAAAGGAGTCCATAGACAAGAAATTGAGAGATGAACAAGCAGGTTTTCGACAAAACAGATCATGTACAGACCAGATAGCCACTTTGAGAATAATAGTTGAACAAAGTCTGGAATGGAATTCACCACTATACATCGGATTTGTGGACTACGAAAAAGCATTTGACAGTGTGGACAGAGAATCACTTTGGAAATTGATGAGGCATTATGGAGTTCCCCTGAAAATCATTAATTTAATAAAGAAAACCTATGAAGACATGACGTGCAGAGTTCTTCATGAGGGACAGCTTACAGAACCATTTGGGATAAGAACAGGAGTGCGACAGGGATGCCTCTTGTCTCCATTTCTTTTCTTGCTGGCAATAGATTGGGTTATGAGATCATCGACAACACACAACAGAAATGGAATCCAGTGGACTCTGACTAGGCAGTTGGATGATCTGGATTTTGCTGATGATTTGGCTCTCCTGTCCCATAACCGTAATCAGATGCAGGACAAATTGAAAACACTCGATGAGAGGTCACAGCAATTGGGTCTGAAAATACACAGGGAAAAGACAAAAATAATGCGAATAAATGCAGGTAATGATAACAGGGTTGAACTTGAAGAAACGCCAATACAAGATGTAGAATCATACACATATCTTGGCAGTAATATAGACAAAGTTGGAGGGACAGACAGCGATATCAAAATAAGAATACAAAAAGCAAGAGGAGCTTTCATTGCATTGGGAAATATATGGAGATCAAGAGAAATAGGATCCAACACGAAAATAAGAATCTTCAACTCAAATGTGAAGTCGGTCCTATTGTATGGCTCGGAGACATGGAGAACAACAAAGACAACAACCAAAAAGCTACAGACTTTCATAAATGGGTGCTTGCGTAGAATAGAGGGATTAAAATGGTATGACAAGGTTACCAATGTGGAACTGATGACAAGAACTGGACAAGTGCCAGTGGAACAAGAGATGAGAAGAAGACGATGGCGATGGATAGGACACACACTGAGGAAACCTGTTGATAGCATTACAAGGCAGTCCTTGTTCTGGAACCCCCAGGGCAAGAGAGGCAGAGGAAGACCAAGAAGTACATGGAGAAGAGAGTTGGAAACAGAGGTGAAAATGATGAGGAGAACATGGAAAGAACTTGAGATGATGGCACGTGACAGGAGGACTTGGCATGTGTTTGTTGAAGGCCTATGCTCCTTTGGGAGTGGAGGGTTATGAATGAATGAATGAGGACGCCACCACAAGTGAATCTGATATTCATGAAACATCTCATGCGCTCTCTCATATTAGAGTAAGTATGGTGGAGGCCATTTTGGTGTTGGACATTGTTTGATTATTTCAGGTGTAGCTATTGAATTTTATGTGCTGCATTTAAAGGAGTTAAACCTAACTAGGTTGAGATTGGGTGAGAACATGACTCCAAGGATTTAGAAGAACTGTTGTAGAAAATATGAGAAAAATAGTAAAAAATGAGAAGGAGCTTTAGTAAGCTAGGTATACGACGAACTCTGCAAGAGGCTACAGGAGAAACAATATATAACTATGCTTTGAGATATTTGATTGAATTAAGTGGAAGACTTGAGGACATTGTATTTGAGAACTGTATCTGATGAATTATGTTGGTTGATCTCGGATCATCTTATGTAAATAAAGTTGTTTCGAAAATGAATCACATCACTCAGGTTGCTTTGATGTGTGAAGAGATTAAGGAATGGAGAGTTATTAGAAGTGAGTAATAGGAGAGATAGGAATAATTGAACACCCTATACGCAACAGTCGCTATACAACACCTAGGAGAGAAGAACGTGGTCTGGGTTGAACAAAAGACGAACCTTATCTCATCCAGGAATCACCATCTCTGGCGAAGGGAGCCAGTCAAAGAGATAGCTCTACTTGGGAGATAGGTCAAGGAAGAAAATTTGACCACATAGATTAATAACTAGGCCTGCCTCAGTCACCTAGTTATAGTTAGGATTGGGCAGGGACCACCACTGTGATATATATATATATATATATATATATATATATATATATATATATATATATATATATATATATATATATATATATATATATATATATATATATATATATAATAAATATAACATATAATTGTAAATTTATATATTATATATATATTTTATATAATTTTAAATTATATAATATAAATTATATAATTGTATAATTATAATATATAAAATACAATTCGAAGGGAGTATGTTTTCCTAAGTGTTGCAATTTTAACGGAATATTTGTTGCTAAATAGTGGAATTCTAACGGAATATAAAATTCAACGGAGTATGTGTTAAAAATCCACGCTACTGATTCTTTTCAATAAACCGGTAAGTAAACTAGTTTTCTTCTTTTTGTTTTGTTACTTGAAATACAAATAATAGTACAAATATGTGCTACTGTATTTGCATCTAATTTTATTTCAAATTATTAGCTAACCTAAACGAAAATGCAAATTGGGTCCGAAACTCATGATCGGGTCCATTTTCCTGCAATACGGGTACGACCGAAAATGGCGGCCAAATTTTAGTTGTCGTAACTCTATATATACAGGGCACTACTTATACCCCATCCCTGCTATTACTACGTTTGTTGTCAAATTCCAACAGTCTTGGCCTTGATGATCCACCGATTGCGGTGTCGTTCTCTAAAATACGATCATCAACTGTCCTCAATATCTCTCTTTATCCATATCCAATGTCTAGACTATGTGTGCTCTTGAAAATGTCAGCTCTTTCAATGCCGCGGACCTCTGCAATGCCCAGGACAGTAGACACACACCAGTTCCTGAAGACTCGAGGTTTCTATGGGTGCTTTCCATTCCTGCCGTAGCCATCCATTCCGGAACTTCCGAAGTATGGACTGAGAGTGACACAATAACTGTCCTGGTTGATGGAATTTCAGTCAGCCACCTTAGTAGCTTTTACCTAATCTCTAGTAAATGTTTTTTTTAAACCTAATCTCGTTTTTTTTTTTTTTTTTGGTTCGGTTTTTGCCATTCTGGCGAGGCGCGTTCCTTTCAACCTATTTGGTTATATCAGAGCGCATTTACCATCCAATTTAATATTGCATGTAATGAATGTGTCCTCCGGAGTGGCTAAGAGGTAAGCGTCCGCCTCGAATTCTAGAGGTACCAGGTTCGATTCCCAGTTGAGGTGAATATATTTTATGGAACAATTTTTTCAGAACCATAGGTCCTAATAATGTCATACTCCCCCCTGGTCTCCTGGGTAGTGAGATTGAATGCCAAGCCTTCTCGGATAAGGGCGAAAAAATAGGAGGTCTCGTTTGCAAGTTGCGCACGTTAAAAATCCCACGGCAGTTGGAAATCGTAAAGAGTAGGCCTATCAGGCCGCTGACCTGGCAAAATTTAAAAATTAGAAACCTATCTACCACAAAAATATTTATAGAATGTGTGATTCCTGTATACACACATTGGGATTCTCGCCAGTGCTAGGGAGTTCGTGCACTCTGCTGAGATCCTCCTTGTGTCTTCTTCTTCTTTGATCCTTAGCCGCCGACCGTCAAAGCAGTCAGTGGCCATTACGCCTGGTGGCGTTTTGTAGGTCAACAACAAATTGATTCCACTTTGCTCGGTCGGCGGCCATCCTTCGTACAGTGCCCCAACTCTGGTTCATTCTTTGCATCTCAGCCTCCACAGTCCTGCCAAGTTGTTTTTGGTCGGCCTCTCTTTCGTTTTCCTTCAGAAGTCCATAGCATAGCTGTTCTTGTGATGGCATCGGGGTCTCCTCTGAGGACATGGCCAACCCAGCTCCAGCGTCTGCCAGCTATGATGGTGAGCATGTCCTCTTGCTTGCTCCGAGTAAGCAGATCTTGGTTGGTGATGGTATTCGGCCAAAAAATTCGGAGAATTTTTCTTAGGCATGTTGTGTGAAAAGAGGACAATTTCGACATTTCCTTCTCTGTAACTCTCCAGCTCTCCGCGCCATAGAGAAGCACAGAAAGCACACAGCTCTGATATAATCCTAATTTTGTGCTTGTGCTGTACTGAGAGGACTTCCAGATGTTGTTTAGACTAAAAAAGGCTGTTCTTGCTTTGTTCATTCTGTTGTTGATGTCTTTGCTTGCTCCGCCGTCTGATGTTACTATGCATCCTAGGTATGTGAAGGCATCTGTCTGTTCAGTTGCTGATTCCTTACTGATATAGGCTCAGGGTTGCTCACAGTGAGCGTCATGACCTCTGTCTTCTTTAGATTGATGTTCAAGCCCACCTGCTGGCTATACTTATTAAGTCTATCCGTTTTTTCCTGGATGTGTTGATGTTAATGTGCTAGCAGTGCAATGTCATCTCCTTGTGTGATCTATGAGAATTGGATGAGGTCCAGTGCGGATTCCGAGCAAACCGAAGTACTCAAGACCTCATCACACTCAGACAGCTGAGTGAAAAGGCCCTTGAGTATAAGAGTGAGATCCATCTTCATACCTGTCAACCTCCTGAGACAAAAATCTGTACGCCGGACCCAAAAAATCCTTACACACACCCAAAAATCCTTACGCAAAAAAATATTAATAAATTATACACAATACAGTTTTAAAATGAGAAATGACATATACAAATCTATTATTCATTCATAACCCTCCACTCCCAAAGGAGCATAGGTCTTCAACAAACACATGCCAAGTCCTCCTGTCCCGTGCCATCATCTCAAGTTCTTTCCATGTTCTCCTCATCATTTTCACCTCTGTTTCCAACTCTCTTCTCCATGTACTTCTTGGTCTTCCTCTGCCTCTCTTGCCCTGGGGGTTCCAGAACAAGGACTGCCTGTAATGCTATCAACAGGTTTCCTCAGTGTGTGTCCTATCCATCGCCATCGTCTTCTTCTCATCTCTTGTTCCACTGGCACTTGTCTAGTTCTTGTCATCAGTTCCACGTTGGTAACCTTGTCATACCATTTTAATCCCTCTATTCTACGCAAGCACCCATTTATGAAAGTCTGTAGCTTTTTGGTTGTTGTCTTTGTTGTTCTCCATGTCTCCGAGCCATACAATAGGACTGACTTCACATTTGAATTGAAGATTCTTATTTTCGTGTTGGATCCGATTTCTCTTGATCTCCATATATTTCCCAATGCAATGAAAGCTCCTCTTGCCTTTTGTATTCTTATTTTGATATCGCTGTCTGTCCCTCCAACTTTGTCTATATTACTGCCAAGATACGTATATGATTCTACATCTTGTATTGGTGTTTCTTCAAGTTCAACCCTATTATCATTACCTGCATTTATTCTCATTATTTTTGTCTTTTCCCTGTGTATTTTCAGACCCAATTGCTGTGACCTCTCATCGAGTGTTTTCAATTTGTCCTGCATCTGATTACGGTTATGGGACAGAAGAGCCAAGTCATCAGCAAAATCCAGATCATCCAACTGCTTAGTCAGAGTCCACTGGATTCCATTTCTGTTGTGTGTTGTCGATGATCTCATAACCTAATCTATTGCCAGCAAGAAAAGAAATGGAGACAAGAGGCATCCCTGTCGCACTCCTGTTCTTATCCCAAATGGTTCTGTAAGCTGTCCTTCATGAAGAACTCTGCATGTCATGTCTTCATATGTTTTCTTTATTAAATTAATGATCTTCAGGGGAACTCCATAATGCCTCATCAATTTCCAAAGTGATTCTCTGTCTACACTGTCAAATGCCTTTTCATAGTCCACAAATCCGATGTATAGTGGTGAATTCCATTCCAGACTTTGTTCAACTATTATTCTCAAAGTGGCTATCTGGTCTGTACATGATCTGTTTTGTCGAAAACCTGCTTGTTCATCTCTCAATTTCTTGTCTATCGACTCTTTTAATCTCTCAAGGATAATCCTGTTTAATACTTTTCCTGGCACTGATAGTAACATTATTCCTCTATAATTTGTGCACTCTTGTAAATTTCCCTTCTTAGGCAACTTAACCAGATATCCTTCCTTCCATTCTGCTGGTATCTCTTCCTTTTCCCAGACTTTACCAAGTAATTTATATAACATCTCTGTAGCCGTGTCGATATCTGCTTTGATGGCCTCTGCTGGAATGCCATCAGGTCCAGACGCTTTTCCATCTCTTAGAAGCTTTATGGCTTTCTTTATTTCTTCCTTCGTTGGTCTTTCACCGTTAATTTGTAGCTCTTCTTCTGCTGGCTGGATGTCCAGCGGGTTTTGTGGAGCTGGTCTATTGAGAAGGTCCCCAAAATATTCTGTCCACCTCTTCATTTGCTCTTGTATATTGCTGAGCAGTTTCCCATTCTTGTCTTTTATGAGGCAACTTGTTTGCTTGTATTTCCCTGTTAACTTCTTTGTGCTGCTATACAGTTCTCTCATATTTCCTTTGGCTGCAGCATCTTCTGCCTCTCTTGCCAACTCCTCAATATACTTCCTCTTGTCTCTTTTGATACTTCTTTTTACTTCTTTGTTTGCTTCTGTGTACACTTCTTGAGCCTTGGCTTTGGAACTTCTAGTTTTGCTTGTGTTTAACTCTGCTTTCTTGTTTTTCCTGTCTTTTATCTTATTGATGGTTTCTGTTGTTATCCATGCTTTTTGTTGTCTTTCCCTTTTCCCCAGTATTTCTTCACATGTCTCCTTCCATACCGTTTTGACCTGCTGCCAATAGTCTTCTGTATTCTCTACATCTTCCAGCTGTTGTAGCACTTGGAATTTGTTGGATACTGTGACCGCAAATTTGTCTCTTGTTTCTTGATTTCTTAGCTGTCCTACATTAAACTGTTGTCTATAATTTTGCATTGTTGCATATCTCTTGAGTTTCATTTTTATTTTGGCTATCAGAAGATGGTGATCTGATGCCACATCTGCTCCTCTATATACCTTTACATCCTGCAATGATGATCTAAACTTCTTCTTTATGCATATATGATCGATCTGATTTTCTGTTCTATGGTCTGGTGATATCCATGTTGCCTTGTGTATTCTCTTATGTGGAAACATGCTTCCTCCTATAGCCAGTTGATTTGAAGCACAGAAGTTTGCGAATAGTTCTCCATTTTCATTCATTACTCCTAGCCCATGTTTTCCCATGACTTCTTCAAATCCGGTGTTGACTGTACCTATCTTTGCATTCATGTCACCCATCAAAATTGTGATGTCTCTTCTTTTTACTTTATCCATAATTTCCTGTAGTTTAGTATAAAATGCTTCTTTCACAGACTCTTCTTTGTCATTAGTTGGTGCATAACATTGGATGACATTTACATGAATTTTCTTTTTAGCTGTTTTGAAAGTAGCTGTTATTATTCTGGGTCCAACAGCTTCCCATTCAATGAGTGCTTTCTGTGCTTCTTTAGATAACATAAGAGCTACCCCTTCACTGTGGTGTGAAGTTTCGTCTTCATGTCCTGAGGACAGCACCAATTCACCTGTGATGAGTTTCTTCCTGTCTACCCCCTTCCACTTTGTTTCACACATTCCCAGAACCTCGATTTTGTATTCCCTCATTTCTGCTGCTACTTGCGCCACTTTCCCTTGTTCGTTTAATGTCCGAACATTCCAGGTGCCAAATCTGGAAGTTCTCCTAGAAGAAAGAAGGTTAGTCAGCAACACAGACTCCTTTCGGCTTTCTCTGTGTTGCATCATACGCCTCCACGCGAGAGGACCTTCCCCTGTCTTGGATGGCTGTGTTTTATTTCCTTTATTTGACTTGTCCATATTTGTTGAAGTTTTTTGTGGTTTAAATTTTTTTTTACAGGATGGGGTAACCGGCCCCATGCCCAACCCTCCTTAGTCGCCTTCTACGACATGCCTGGCAGGGGACAGTGTTACTATTCTTTGCTCCCCTTTCGGGCCCCGGTGACACACGGGTGACAAATCTATTAGCATTTGAATTATTGTGATATAAAACATGCTAATAGTCTCATGCTGTTCTTTACATATAAAAAACTTAGTGATCATGAGGTACACTATTCTTTCGATGTACAGTGTTTTGTATTATAATCAACACATGCACTTTTAGCACTTTGCAGAATTGCATTTGTGGGCTTAAAGTCTGCACAGCATGTATCAATGTTAATCTTACACTGTAAAATAGAAGTGAGTGTGTCCGCATTCATGGACCTCCTGCAGACGGTGTGGATTTTTTTCATCATTGAAAATGATCTTTCGCAGTCAGCATTGATGTGAGGGAGTATCAGCAGTCGCTGAATGATGACTTTCAAATTAGGGAAGCGGATGGCACCAGTACTAGTTTTCTGGTCAAAAACTTCCAGCCAATAGCTACAGAAGCTCTTGTTCTGACCACTATCTGTCAGTATAGGCACACACACATCAGACAACATACAGTAGAGAATGATTAAATAAATACAACAAACAAAGCAAACGGCTAACAGCAACAACAAAAAAATAAACAAAATTATGAACAGAATATCAAATCTAGGAAGAAAAAACGTACACAATTATTTTTAAGAGTTGGTAGCCTAGACCAGTGATAACAGAGTGAAACTTTATTAAAAAATAAAGCAGCGAATCTCGAGCGCTGGAATAAAGTAGGCCTACTCAACGCAAACAAACGTTTTTTTGTAGTTATGTAGGGCCTACACAGAATATTATGACAATTTATCGTAAATATATTGAAGGGCAAGATATCAAATCTAGGAAGAAAAAACGTACCACCAAAAATGTACAAAATTATTATTTAAGAGTTTGTAGCCTAGACCAGTGATAACAGATTGCCACTTTATTAAAAATTAAAGCAGTGAATCTTGAGCGATGGAATAAAGTAGGCCTACTCAACGCAAACAAACTTTATTTTGTAGTTATGTAGGGCCTAAACAAAATATTATGACAATTTATCGGAAATATATTGAAGGGCAGGATATAACTGGAAAGATTAAGACAGCGATTAAATTGCACCAAAGCAAAACAACAGCAATATTTAACCGTTATAAGTACTTAGATTTTTTAAACAAAATGGTGTCGAAGTGTGGTGGCAAGCAAGAGTGGTCGTTGATAACAGGTAACTTTAAAAATACGTCATGTCACGCTGAAAACCGAAAGCGTTTGAGGCCGAATTCAAAGTTTTTGCCGAATTGTTGGGTAACACAGGATTTGATTGGTTGCTGGGAGAGACCTCAGTTTAAAAACGGACGCCGAGATTCCCGGAATTAAAAATTAAAAAAAATTGGTTAAAAAAAACCTGGGCTAGAAAATATTTTCTGATTTAAAATTAAAAAAAAAAAAACTTAGGTTGATAAATATTTTTAGAATTTTAAAAAAAAAAAAAAAATTTTTTTTTTTTTGGGAGTGGGAGAAAAATCCGTACAACGAGTCTGTACGGCCGTACACTGCTAAAAAAATCAAAAATCCGTACATTGTACGAAAAATTCGTACAGGTTGACAGGTATGCATCTTTGTTTTATAGATCTGGAAAAGGCGCTTGACAGGGTTCCCTGGAACAAACTTTCGGACTGTTTGGCAAGGTAGAACATACCAGCACCTCTGATTCATGTTATACAGAGCTTCTACAAGTCTTGCAGAAATTATGTGAGGACAGCAAACCATAAGTCAGAAGAGTTCAGGACCACCACTGGTGTAAGACAGGGTGATATCCTGTCACCTTGTCTTTTCATACTCCTCATGGACGATGTCATCAAGGCATGTAAGGAGAGAACAAGAAAGTATTCAGTGGGGTACTGGAAGATGAGACAGGTCTGTATTTCAGAGCTGGCATTTGCTGATGATGTTGCCCTGATTGCTAAATCAGAGGCACATCTCCAATCCAACCTGCAAGTCTGAAAGGAAGAGCTGGAGAAGAGAGGGATGGTCATAAGCAGCTCTAAAACAAAATCCATGGTGATATCACGAGAAGAAAGAAGACATCAGATTAAGTTGGGAGAACAGGTCCTGGAGCAGGTCGACCACTTTAAATACCTCTGAGCTATTACAGACTGAAAGGGAGGCATCAAAGAAGAGTTGGCCACTCGAAAAGCAGCAGCTGGGAGACTTTTTCAGGCCATAAATCGAGGATTCCTCAGCAAGAGAGAGGTTGGTAAGAAAACGAAGATGGCTGTATACCGCTCCACCTATGTCCCAGTCTTGACATACGGATGCGAGTCATGGGCAATGACTACAACCCATAAAAGCCAGATCCAAACCTCAGAAATGAGGTATCTGAGGAAGGTGGTTGAAGTAACAAGAAGAGACATGGTCGCAACCAGACGATACGTCAAGGCCTAAAATCCCACCCCCTGCAAACCCAAGTAGAACAGTGCCAACTAAGACAGTTTGGCCATGTCTGCAGAATGGGAGAAGATGGGCTACCACGACAAGCATGGGAAACAAAGAGCCAGGGATCCAGACCCCCAGGACGACCCAGAGTCCGCTGGGAGGACAACATTAGACAATCTTTGAAGGACCGAGGTCTAGAATGGAACCAGGCCAGGAGGAAGACAGCCGATAGGATAGTCTGGCGCTCTCTCTTCCAAACCCTCTACACCTCACGGTAGAAGGGGAACGACTAAGTAAGTATGTGATCTGATCTAAGGGAGGAGATCTGATGGAGTAGTCCATGTACAATGAAGATAGTCCTTAAAATCAAACCTAATCTGGATATTGGATATATTTTTCGCTTTTATTAGACACTAATGATGTCTAGCTCAGGCGTTGGCATAGCTGGCGAGTCCTTTTTAGGGCTTTATGCTAGCAGATAGATAATGTTGGTCCTTTTCCAGTATCTATCAACGCTGATCAGGTTAGCAGTCAACAGATTTGACTTTTTTGAGGGATGGTAAATGCGCTCTGATATAACCAAATAGGTTGAAAGTAACGCGCCTCGCCAGAAGAAGGCAAAAACCGAACCAAAAAAAAAAAAAACCTAATCTGTAGTAAGATGAAAGTTAACAGTTTCATTAAACTTGAACCATCATTAGTGTCTAATAAAAGCGAAAAATATATCCAATTTTAAAAGTTAACCAAGTGATTAATTATTTTATTTTAGAAATTAATATATTATATTACATTACATTGGTTCCAAAGGTTGTCATAGCCTGGAGTTGTAGTGAGGATAAGCTCTCACTGCAGATAAATGTTTCTACAGCAAGCGCCTCAAAAAGCCTCTGACAACCAAGCCCAGCTTCTGGCCTTCACGTGTAGCTCAATTTGAGCCCGGCGGAAGTGTTTCTACAGACGGGAGAAGGGGGCCAAGGCGAGTCACTGGAGCCTTAACAACCAGCAGCTTCAGGCAGATAGAACTCATGATCATTGAGCGAAGGTAAAACTCTGAATGCAAACCACCGCTGCCTTGCGGGAATATCCGTTTACGGGAAAGACTTCGGGAGTAAGCCCTAAGGATAAATCCGGAGTCGGAGTCCCTAAGGTAGTCAAATGTTGATTCGACATTATTCTGGCAACTCATGAGACGTGGCTGGTACCAAACTGTATCGGCTACAGTGCTGTCTTAATAGATTTATCTCTATATAAAGGTGTACTTACTGGTACAAGAAACGTACGAGAAGCAGCAGATCCTGATATAGCAGAAGAGATATTTCTGGCTACAACATTCTTATATTCCAGAGGATGTTCAATCTTAATAGCTTGGATACCTTCACATGTTGGCATAGAGGAAAATGAAAAGAAACCAAGAAAGGTAGATCTGATAAAAATCTAATATATGTAGGGATGAGTAAATCAGAGATTAACAGCTTAATTAAAGAAATAATAACAGATGAATGGAAAGCAGAGTGGGATACAAATTTGAAAGGAAGACATTCTTATAAGATGTTCAAGGCTCCAACAAGAAAATGTCAGATATCTAGGGAATTGAAAATTCCCAGAAATAAGAAACATCTCAGACTACAGCTGGGAAAAGGCTAATTCAGAATAGGAGAACCTTACTGTGCAGTATGTCTTCAAGACAATAACATAGAACATTTCTTGTTAAAATGTAAGAGGTATGAACAAATGAGAATACCAATTTACATTATTTGCAGGCATCCATCAAATTTACCTATAAATATAGAGGAGGTGTTGAATTGACAGACCTAGGGAACTGCATACTATAGTCAAACAGTAGAACAAAAGTTAATATATAGTAATTGAGAAGGTAAAGGTTTGATGATGTTCTTACAATACAATTAAATATCTAACTGGAAATACCTGGCCTTTATACCCCCTCCCCCTGAATATTTTTTGTTTGTTTGGTTATGTTTTATCTTATTTTTGCTTGTTTGTTCATTTTTTTAAACATACAAGTACAAGCAAAATTGGTAATTTTAATCTGCCATATTTATAATGATTTGACAGATGTGATGCCACTTACCCGTATGGGCAGTTATTTGAATGAAAATGGGGAACTATTCACAAACTTTTGTGCTTCAAATCAATTGGCTATAGGAGGAAGCATGTTTCCACATAGAATACACAAGGCAATATGGATATCACCAGACCATAGAACAGAAAATCAGATTGATCATATATGCATAAACAAGAAGTTTAGATCATTGCAGGATGTAAAAGTATATAGAGGAGCAGATGTGGCATCAGATCACCACCTTCTGATAGCCAAAGTAAAAATGAAACTCAAGAGATATGCAACAATGCATAGTTATAGGCAAAAATTTAATGTAGAACATCTAAGAAATCAAGAGACAAATTTATGGTCACAATTTCCAACAAATACCAAGTGCTGCAACAGCTGGAAGATGTAGTCAATACAGAAGACCACTGGCAGCAAATCAAAACTATATGGAATGAGACGTGAAGAAATATTGGGGAAAATAGAACGACAACAAAAAGCATGGATAACAACAGAAACCATCAATAAGATAAGATAAAAGATAGAAAAAACAAGAAAGCAGATTTAAACAGAAGCAAAACCAGAAGTTCCAAAGCCAAGGCTCAAGAAGTGTACACAGAAGCAAACAAAGAAGTAAGAAGAAGCATCAAAAGAGACAAGAGGAAATATACTGAAGTGTTGGCAAGAGAAGCAGAAGATGTTGCAGCCAAAGGAAATATGAGAGAACTGTAAAACAGCACAAAGAAGCTAACAGCGAAATACAAGGAATCAAGTTGCCTCATAAAAGACAAGAATGGAAAACTGCTTAGCAATATACAAGAGCAAATGAAGAGGTGGACAAAATATTTTGAGGACCTTCTCAACAGACCAGCTCCACAAAACCCCCCCAGACATCCAGCCAGCAGAAGAGCTATAAATTAACAGTGAAAGACCAACGAAGGAAGAAATAAAGCTTCTAAGAGATGAAAAAGCGGCTGGACCAGATGGCATTCCAGCAGAGGCCATAAAAGCAGACACGGCTACAGAGATGTTATATAAATTACTTCGTAAAGTCTGGTAAAGGGAAGAGATACCAGCAGAATGGAAGCTGGATAAGCTGCCTAAGAAGGGAAACTTACAAGAGTGCACAAATTATAGAGGAATAATGTTACTATCAGTGCCAGGAGAAGTATTAAACAGGATCATCCTCGAGAGATTAAAAGAGTCCATAGACAAGAAACTGAGAGATGAACAAGCAGATTTCGACCAAACAGATCCTGTACAGACCAGTTAGCCACTTTGAGAATAATAGTTGAACAAAGTCTGGAATGGAATTCACCACTATACATTGGATTTGTGGACTACGAAAAGGCATCTGACAGTGAATCACTTTGGAAATTGATGAGGCACTACGGAGTTCCCTTGAAGATCATTAATTTAATATGAAAACTTATGAAGACATGACATGCAGAGTTTTCATGAAGGAAAACTTACAGAACCGTTTGGGATAAGAACAGGAGTGCGACAGGGATGCCTCTTATCTCCATTTCTTTTCTTACTAGCTATAGACTTGGTTAAGAAAACATCGAAATGGAATCCAGTGGAATCTGACTAAACAGTTAGATGATCTAGATTCTGCTGATAACTTGGCTCTCCTGTCCCATAGCCATAATCAGATGCAGGACAAAATGAAAACACTCGATGAGAGGTCATAGCAACTGGGTCTGAAAGACACGGAAAAGACAAAAATAATGAGAATAAAGGAAGGAAATGATAACATGGTTCAACTTGGAGAAACACCACTACAAGATGTGGAATCGTACACATATCTAAGCAGCAATATAGACAAAGTTGGAGGGATAGACAATGATATCAAAATAAGAATACAAAAAGCAAGAGCTTTCATTGCATTGGGAAATATATGGAGATCAAGAAAAATCAGATCCAACACAAAAATAAGAATCTTCAACTCAAATGTCAAGTCAGTCCTATTGTATGGCTCTGAACAACCAAAAAGCTACAGACTTTCATAAAGGGGTGCTTGCGTAGAATAGAAGGATTGAAATGGTATGACAAGGTAACAAAATATGGAATTGATGACAAGAACCAGACAAGTGCCAGTGGAACAAGAGATGAGAAGAAGACGATGGCGATGGATATGACACACACTGAGGAAACCTGTTGATAGCATTACAAGGCAGTCCTTGTCTCAAACCCCCAGGGCTAGAGAGGCAGAGGTAGACCAAGAAGCACATGGAGAAGAGAGCTGGGAAAAGGTGAAAATGATGAGGAGAATGTAGAAGGAACTTGAGATGATGGCATGTGACAGGAAGACTTGGCATGTGTTTGTTGAAGTCCTATGCTCCTTGGGGAGCGGAGGGTTATGAATGAATACACAATTTTAGGTTCTGCAGAGTAAGATGTGTAAGAGCACCTAATGCTTGTGTACACATTTTCTGTTAATTTTGAAGAATTAGTAATATTTTTATATTGTGGAGCATAAAATGCCAACATCTGGTGTACAAAACTGGTGCAGTTATTCTTACTTATTACAGCCAAGTCTCATACACTTCACTCTCCCATAGAAGTATGTAATGGATGGGTTTGAAAAAAAATCGAAAAAAGGTGATTCGTCTTACGAGGACAAAAGACAAAGAAAATAGTCTACGTTACGGCCACAAGGCCTTCGTCAGGAAAGGAAAGAAAGTGAAGGCTAGATAGGACACATAAAAACTAAATAAAATAAAAACTGGGTACTTCCCTGAAGGCAAGAACCGAAATTCTATCAAAATCGCTGTCTGTTGATGACCGCGTGGCTGAACAAAAAGTGACTTCCGCGGAAGTCACTTTTTGTTCAGCCACGCGGTCATCAACAGACAGCGATTTTGATAGAATTTCGGTTCTTGCCTTCAGGGAAGTACCCAGTTTTTATTTTATTTAGTTTTTATGTGTCCTATCTAGCCTTCACTTTCTTTCCTTTCCTGACGAAGGCCTTGTGGCCGTAACGTAGACTATTTTCTTTGTCTTTTGTCCTCGTAAGACGAATCACCTTTTTTCGATTTTTTTTCAAACCCATCCATTGTATTCCACGTCTTACCGCAGTTCCCCTCAACTTCCTCCATAGCAGTATGTACCATGGCAGGGTTCGGCCACTGGTCAATTGTGATCAGTCAGTGGATCCCAGGGGGATCATTCAGTAGATCTCTAAATGGCGAAGGGGTGAAATAATTTGTAACCTAGGTAAATTTCAGACTAGCCATTTCTTGCTGACTCTAAAAACACAGTTGTCCCCAGGTTTAAAGGTACTTTCACCTATTTACCAGTGAAAACCGACAAGCTAATTTACTAACAAATCACTTCATTTGTGAACAGCATAAGATACATAGCAACCTTTTCTTTGGAGTGAAGTTAACTTTTGGAAAATTATTTCATTTTAATTTCCCACCGCTCTGTCAATGGAGTTCAAGCAGTGCATGCAGAAGAAATTTATATACAGGCAGCACTTATTTCAAATATTGTCCTATGAAACCTGGAGACAGAAATGATTTTATCACGGCAGATCTTAGAGAACTGAGTGTTTCAAAAGTGGATCCTTACAGCTTCTGGGTTACCTATCGCTGTTCTAGATTAATTATTTAATTCTATTTAAAAAAAAAAATTTTTTTTTGGGGGGGGGGGGGGGGTGGTGATGATGGTTGGGTGTCTGCAGAGTTTTAGGTGTTAACTCTTTAAAAAAAATGAAGTAATTTGTTAAAATATTGTGGAGCATATGATGCCAGCATTCATCTTGTGTACAAAACTGGTGCAGTCATCCCACTTCATAATAAAGTTGAGACATGGTATGGTAAAGTCTCTAACACTTCACTCTCTCACAGCAGTATCTGCTATGGTATTACATTTAACTTTACTGTAAGAATGCTGTTGCTCTCCATTTTGGTTTAGAGACATTTCTAAGCCATGTCTACCTTCAGTCTTTGTTTGAAAGCTGATTTTGAAAACTACAACAGGAAACATATATCACCCAGTCAAGGGTTCCTCCAGCGTAAAGAGGTTGAGAAAGGATGGTAGTGGATGCATTCTTTTCTTACCGCACTAAAATTTCAGGATCCATGAGGTGAAAGAATGAACAAGAAAACATAAAATTTTCACAAACAATTAACAAGAAAACATAAGAAATATAGAAACAGTTATCAAGAAAACAGACAACATACACAACCAATTATCAAGAGAAAAAAAAGAAAATGTACACAATTATCAAGATGTTTACAACCAATTATCAAGAAAATGGACACAAACAATTATCAAGAAAACAGAAAATATTCATAACCAATTATCAAGAAATAAGAAAATGTTCACAAACAATTGTCAAGAAAAAACAAAATGGACACAAACAATTATCAAGAACACAGAAAATGTACACAAACAATTATCAATAAAACAAAAATGTACACAAACAATTATCAAGAAAACAGAAAATGTACACAAACAATTATCAAGAAAACAGAAAATATACTTACTTACTTACTTAGTCGTTCCCCTTCTACCATGAGGTGTAGAGGTTTGGAAGAGAGAGCGCCCGACTATCCTATCGGCTGTCTTCCTCCTGGCCTGGTTCCATTCTAGTCCTCGGTCCTTCAAAGATTGTCTAATGTTGTCCTCCCAGCGGACTCTGGGTCGTCCTGGGGGTCTGGATCCCTGGCTCTTTGCTTCCCATGCTTGTCGTGGTAGCCGATCTTCTCCCATTCTGCAGACATGGCCACAGAAAATATACACAAACAATTATCAAGAAAAAAAAAAAGAAAATATGCACAATTATACAGAAAATATACACAAACTATTAACAAGTAAAATAGAAAATATACAGAAACAGTTGTAACACATATAAGAACTGAAGCATAATATAAACTGTATTATAACTTTAAAGCATGATTTATGCAACATGATAAAATTTACATAAGCAGAATAAAACACTAAATACATCATATCAGTTATCAAATATATTTTAAAATATGACTAGCATTCTTAATTTGAACCAGTGATTATTTATGCAATGATAATGAAACTCATAATAAAGTTATCATTATGGATACAGATATAGATTACTTCAGTGGTAACTTCAAATGTATCCATCTGCTACACTTTACATTAAATAAAGGTAATGAAAAACAATAAAGTAATACAAAAAGTAAGCATACAATAAATTCTAATGTCAATCGTCATCACCAACAGAAATCAACTGTAAATGACAATGTGTACATTTTGGAATGTACTACAAAATTGAAAATAAAAATTATACTAAATACCCTAATTATAACTGACAATTAGATTGAACATGGTAGACCAAAATGGTGGATGAGCAGAGGCTAATGATCATCATCTGATGCTAGTCCTCTCTCCCCCAATTTCTTCAACAAACCAACTAACTAAACATTAAAGTATAAACTGTATTTTAGACACCAGCAATGAAGAGTGATGCAAGATATCCAATATGAAACTGATGACATAAACAACACAGGTGCCTGTGTAATAGACGATGTTGGTGATGGATAGGACATGTTCATAGCATTACAAGGTACTCTTTGTTCTGGAATCTCCACAGGAAAGAGTCTTATCAAATAGCACCATAGACACACAAGATGTTGGAAATCCACTGGAGCTGACCTTCAGTGTGATGATGGCAGCTGATGATGATGATGATGATATGTGTATACATAAAACAAGAACTGAAAGTGCTCAATCTGAAGCACTTCAAGATTTACATTATTACATTGCATACGTACATACACAACAAGATCAAAGGGTATTTATTCTGCAACGTACCCAGTAGAGGTGGTGTTCACATCAGCATTTTATGTGTATATAAAATAGTTGTTCTATATTCCAGAAAAAATAAATATATATGCATAGAATGTACATATTCACATATGAAACATGATACATTTATTCAACAGAACAGAATATAATATTACATTAACAAAAACAGTCAAACACATTATGTACATTATGTGAACACTTAAAAAAGCATGAACCAAAAACTAACTACTTTTTTTTGATCACATAACAAGATGAATGATGTTTTTGATGTTTTTTGTTATAAATAACTTTGTTTTATAACTACAAGCAGGGGGGTAAACAGAAACAGGTAATTTGTCTATACTAAGACACAGAAAATACCAATGATGCAGCCACAAGGCTTTCGTCAGGGATAAAGGAATGGAAACAGAAGAGGCAGAAAGTGAGAATTGATATGACCCATACATGGAAATATCTAATGTTGTGATTACAGTCAGGAAACAAATGATAGCTCCAGTGCAGTGGCTCAAACTTAAAACCGCGGTGGTTTTTTTCTGCACTTTATTATGTATGCATCAGCACCAGTCTTCAGCTCCATGTGGAGCATAGATCTTCAACTAATTCACAAAAACAGCTATTCTATCTTGTGCTATTCTATCTTGTGTTATCCATTCAAGATCATTCCAAGTCTTATTTATCTTTTTTTAAAATCTGTCTCCAATTTCTTCTTAGAAGGATTGAAGAGACATGACAAGATCACTAATGTGGAACCAGAGATGAGAAGAAGCTGCTGGAGATGGATAGGACACACATTGAGGAAACCTGTTGTTAGCATTACCAGGCAATCCTTGTTCTGGAACCCCCAGGGTATGAGAGGGGGGAGAACACATGGAGACGAGAACTGGAGACAGATATGAAGGGGATGAAGAAGACATGGAAAGACCTTGAGCTGATGTCATATGACAGGAAGACTTGTCATCAGTTTTCTGAAGGCCTATGCTCATTGTGAAATGAAAGGTGATGATGACAATGATGTGCTTTAGAGTTCCCCAGAATGTTCTGTCCACCTTTTCATTTGCTCTTATATGTTGCCTTACAATTTTCCATTCCTATCCTTTGTAAAGCAATGTGACTGCTAATATTTCCCTTTTAGCTTCTTTACACTGTTGTATAAGTCCCTTATATTTCCTTTGGCTACAGCGCTCCCCCTGCCTCTTTTTGTCAACTTGTCAATGTATTTCCTTGTTTATTCTGAAATGTTTTCTTACTTCTATATTTGCATCTAAGCATGGTTCTTGAAAAATCTGGTTTTGCTTTCACTTAAATCCAGTTTCTTACTTTCTTTTCTTTCTCCAATCTTGCTTATAGTTTCTGATGTTATCCATGCTTTGTGCTGGTGTTCCCTCTTTCAAAGAACTTCTCCCCACATCTCATTCCATATAATTTTGATCTATTGTCAGTGGTCTTCTGTCTTCGCTATATTTTCTAGTTGTTGAAGCACTTTGTGCTTATTGAATACTGTGATAGTAAATTTGTATTTTGATTTGGGACATCACACATAAAAATGTTGTCCATAAGGTATGTCATGTTGTCCATAAGGTATGTCTTGCTGTGTATCATCTGAGTTTTAACTTTACTTTGACTAACAGAAGATGGTGATCTCATGCCACATCTACTCTTCTATACACTGTTATATCCTGTAATGATGATCTGCCTGGACTAGGAATCTGTTCACCTATCAGGCATATCAAATAGGTGGTGGATGGTTGAGAAACCTCCATATGTAGAGGTTAGCTGTGAATGCTAAATAAGCAGCCATGACCCAAAACAGGTGGTTGTTACTGAGTGAGTGAGTTGTGAAAAAAAAAAAGTATGGGCAGTCCCATAGAAGAAACTGCCATAGGGGAGTAAAGTGTTAAAGACTTCACCATACTAGATCAGCTTTTAGTGAGATGGGGTTCCATTCCTCACTACCTCTACCTTCTCTAACTCATGAGCAGTCTATTACTCATTTACAGCTGGGTAGACTCGAGCGTGACACTACCAGGATTTGATCCCAGAACCTGGTAACTGTGCTGCAAGAGAAAGTGCTCTAACTGCTGAGCCAATCTAATGCTTTGTGATAAGAAGCTATCTGTATAAAGCAATACTTAAGTCATGTGACCAAAATATTAAGAATTCTCATAAGAAGAGTCAGAAGTAAAATTGAACCAGATATTGATGCTGAACAGTGTAGATTTATAGACAATAAAGGCACAAACAACACCATATATATTATAAGAACACTAATAGAAAGAGCAATAGAAATAAAAAACATCTATACTTGTGCTTTATAGAACACACCAAGGCATCTGACGAGGTGAAACAGGAAGAAGTATTATGATGTTACAAAGCATTAGCATCAATTGCAAAGACCTGAGAATAATAAACAATATATACTGGCAACAAACAACAGCAGCTAAATAGGAATTTTTCAGCCAACAGAAAAAGTACACAAGCAGATTGTGTGCTGTCTTCAAATGTGTGTCGGCTGCTAAGTTACTGCTGAATTTATTCCTGTATATGTGGTATTTAACTTTTCCTTAAAACATTACTGCAGTGACACCTGAAATCTTTTATTCCAGACTAAGACATGATCAGTAACAGCTGAAATGAGTTTACCGTTATTATAATGTTATAAACTGTATAACATTATACAATGTTAAAAACAATTCTTATTAAGGCTTCAAAAAGAGCTTCACTTCTCAAAAGCAAAAACAAACTTAACAGACAAAATAAGAAATGGCAAATTTTACAAATCAAGAAAAACCATAAATCTGAAACAATCAACACACAAAGACAAAAACTTCACAAATACAAGACACTAGTTTCATTGTGACAATGACAGCATGCAACAAATGCTTCTAGAGCATCTGGCTAAAACACTTGTATTATTATTTAATGCCACTATAATATAATATGCAAGTTCAACTGTTGTAAGGCTGTAAATGTGAAATGAGTATGGGTACAATGTCATTGTGTGATACGAGGGACGGTCAAAAATTAATGCCTCCTATTTTTTATTTTTGTAAATACTGCATCGGTGTGCAATTTGTAAATTTAGCAGGATTCCTCAAACACTCTTCTGTACTGTATAGCATTACAAACCTGTTTCAGTAACAGGTGGCACAACTGTAACCGTTTAAAAATGGCTGCCAAAGTTGTTCGGTTAAAACAAAGTTATGTCATAGAATTCCCCAATGCTGAAGGCGAGACCCCCAATTCGCATCCACGAACATTTGAAGAATGTTTATGGAGATTCAACAGTGGATGTTAGCACTGTCCGACGTTGGGTACATTGTTGTGACGAAGCTGAAGTAAGTCAATCCTCAATGGCTGACGCAAAGCGAACTGGCCGTTCGTCTACTGCAGTGACGCTACACAACATTCATCGAGTTGATGGCATCATTCGTGGCGACCGTCGGGTAACACTGGATGAACTTTCTTCCATGTTGTCCATTAGTAAAGTGACAGGTGATGAGACTTGGGTTCATATTTTTAAACCAGAATCCAAGAAGCAGTCAATGGAATGGCATCACACAACATCGCCGACAAGAAAGAAGTTCAAAAGTTCACCATCTGTAGGGAAAGTTATGGCCTCCGTGTTTTGGGATGAGAAGGGTGTGATTCTTCTCGACTTCTTGGAACAGGGAAACACAGTGAATGCAGACCGTTACATTGAAACTTTGAAGAAGCTTAGAGGTCGTCTTCGGCGACTTTACCCATTAAAAGATCAGAGAACTGCACTACTGTTGCACGATAATGCCACGCCACACACCACTAAACGCACCATTGATGCGATTGCAGAATTTGGCTGTACACATCCCCCTTACAGTCCCGATCTTGCACCTTCTGACTTCCATCTGTTTGGACCACTGAAAGAAGATCTTCGCGGACATCACTTTGAGGACACTGAGACCCTTAAACGCACCGTACGCCAGTGGTTTAGGAAAAAGGACACAAATTTTTACCGTGCGGGGATACATGCCCTTGTGAGAAGATGGACAAACACTGTAAAAAATAACGGAGACTACATTGAGAAATAAATTTTTGAAGTTCAGACTTGGGCCTACATTTCAATGTGAATTTTATCTGTTTTCTTGCCTATTGAATGAAATTAAAAATTACGAGGCATTACTTTTTGACCGTCCCTCGTAGATGACGTTAAGTATTATTAAAGATATATACACTCAAAATACAATGTCAAACATTGAGACAAAAGTGTCTTCTTCAGGTGTTAGCAAGACTACAACATCAAGGATATGTGACAATTTTCCATTTAAATGGTCACATCATCATCATCATTTCACTTTGTGCACCTTATGGAGCATGAGGCCACCATTGCAGCTTGGTCCCCTCGTAGATAATCATTTGTGTGTTCTTGCAGTGATAGTTTCTGTAGTAGTTTGTTTTACATAATGAGATTGCTAGCTCCATACACAACCTCGTATTAGTCACCATTTATGGCATGCCTGAGTGAAACAGTAGTCCCATTTATTCTTGGCCTTCTGAGAGACCCGTGGGAAATACATAAGGGCAAGACAGCCACAGGTGACCATATAAGTATGCTACTTTTGTATGCTTTTTTCTTTCTATTGCATGCCTACATGACATGTTTATTTAAATATTACATGTCTTCTGTCTTTATGTTGTGGTTAAGTTAATCACTCCTGTTGTCAGTTTTACTGTGTGGTTCTGGGGCATGGAGAGCATCTGAGATAACAACCAGAAAGATGCAGACTTTTGTGGATCGGTACTTAGGCATAATAGAAGGAACTGAAGTGGTATGATAGGGTCAATAATCTGGAATTGATAGAAACAGTCAAACAGACATCAGTGGTAGGAGACAGAGGATGCTGATGCTGGGTAAGACATATATATGGGAGAGCCAGCTGATGGCATTGCAGGTCAGTCTCTGTACTCAATTCCCTAGGGTGGTAGAGGGAGGACAGAATACACATGGAGGGGAGCTGCAGACAGACATGAGAGGGATAGGGAGGACATGGGGGAGATCCTGGATGGATGGTATGGGACAGGGGGGCTTGACACGATGTTATTTTGGATCTCTGCTGCATGAGTAGGTTAAAGGTCATGGATGATGATGTTGATCAGTGAAGAAGCCACTCTGTAGCAACATATGACATGTGCTGTGCATGTGTCAAATAAGGATTAACCTCACCTGCCATTTTTTTAAACCCTTCAAAACCTCCTGTTATGAAAAGCCCTACTTAACTCAATAAAACAACAAACAAAAATGAATGGCTGAAAAAACCAAATTATAAACTAAAATTACAGTAATGTAAATAAACACTTTTGCAGCATCAGTTGACCACACAGACACATGAAGCAGTATCACATGACTTAGCCCTGATGGCCAAAGTTTTGTTGTAATGAAATACAAACATAGTAAAAGTACAATTATATATTGTTACATGAAATAAAATACCAAACTTGTATTAGGATGTGCAAAATGGAGTTTGTAAGTGTAAAGGCTAGTTAGTACACACCAGAAATGTAAGCAATCATAGTATACTGGTCTTTCTTCTTAAAACTGTCAAAAAGGAGGGAAGTGTCCAAAAAATAACAAGATTACCTATAGTTGTACCTTAGAATCAATAACACACCAACTGTTAAAACAAAGTGAATTCCTTCTCCCTAACTTCTGCAAGCATACTAAAGATAATTATGGTAAGATAATTACTCTTTCTTGTTATCTCTGTACTTGAGCTTCTAGGCTGTTTGGCTAGCTGAACCTTGCATATTCTCCTATGAATAGAACACAGACTTGGAAAGTTTCCTCTCTTTGATTGTACTCTGTGGCCCAGTTGAGTTTCTCCATAATCCTAGGAAGTCAAATAGAAGTTGTATGCTTTGTCATTGTAATGAGAAGAATAAACTGGAATATATGACAATAGGAAATACTGAGGGGGAAAAAGATAGAGGAAGACAAAAAGAGAAGATACAGGGCAGTTTGATATCACTGCGTGGAAAGACGTCAACAAAAGAATTGATAAACAGCGCTTGAGACAATTTTTTAAGAGTAAAGTTTAGCCTCATTTTGGCGAGATGTGCCTATTCAGCCTAGACACTGGGTCCATCAGTTACATTAAATTTCCAAATATAAAAATGGTGGTCTGACGATTGTTGGCTAAACACTGGGGACATGAAATTGTAGACAGTCATAATCACCTATGCTCCAGGCATGGTACTTGAAGAAGATACCTTGTCATAAGTCTTAAGACTGTTTTAAAGTCACTCCTATATAATGAATCAGTTTTTTTTCCCTTGAAACATAAGCATAATTTAACTATGACCTTCAAATATATTGTACATAAATGTACATTCACCTCACAAATTTAATAATTTGCTTTACAGACTGTCCCAAAATGTCTTTAAATTCTCAAAGTTAAGTTAATCAACGTCAGATAATGTACAGGATGGTCCAAAAAGACTCCAAACATAGGGAATAATTCTTCTTTTTTTTTCATGGCTATGGTGTACCAAGAAAAAATGCAAAACATAGAGCATTTAAAGTGTCAGTTTGTTAAAGAAGTGATCATTTTCCCTACATACGGAGACATTTGGACCACCCTGTAGATCACTATTTAAAAACTGATAAAGAATAGAAGTGGAAATGCTCAGAAAATAGCAAATATGACCCGCATAAATGTTTAAAAAATACACTGACTCTATATGTATAAAGGCTATGAGAGGTCTTTATTTTATTCATATCCCCCAGAAAAAATTAACTGTTTTCTGCTATTTATTATCCATTTGTCACTTCATGATGACGATGATGATGATTTACTGCCTATAACCATAGTTAATTATAAAAATTTTTTTAACTATAGCTACTAATTAAAAACTATTACCTTGATCTCTCATCTTTTTAATGTCTCTGTCCTCAGCCTCATATCTGAAAATATTACATATTTTGGGAAAATGCAAACTCCAGATACAAAACAATTTTTCTTTTCAACAGAACACATACAAGGCAAAGTAAGTATACAATCAATGTCGTATGGCAGATGTGCTAAAAACACAACCGTATATATTTGAGTATAAGTCAATCAGACTGTAAGTCCAAAATGAATGATCTGATTATAAGTCGAAGTACAAAAAATGATGCTTTAATGATGAATTTATAAAAAAATCTAGAATTTTTTTCCTCCAAAGCTGCTGGTAATTTCTGTAAAATTTTTGTGCATTGGGAAAGAGACAGCGAAAAGTGGTTAATAAAATGGCTACACTAGCCTGCAGATGCAAGAAATTTCAATATACGAGGGCTATTCCAAAATCAACCTCCGATTGGCTGGTAAAATTTTTTTTAAAATATGACAATAACATCTAAATACATACAAAAGTTACATACATCACTGCATTACTTTTCCACATAGTCACCACCCAAATTCAGGCACTTGTCGTACCGTGGCACGAGTTTTTGTAACCCCTCGTCAAGGAACGGTGCCGCCAGGGTACTTAGCCAGTTGTTGACTCCATCCATGAGCTCCTCGGCGGTGTCAAAGCGCCGGGTAGCCAGCCAGACCTTCATCTTGCCGATAAGATGATAATCGCTTGGTGCCAAGTCCGGGCTGTAAGGGGGGGTGGTTGAAAATTTCCCAATTAAACTGCTCAAGTAAAGCCTTTGTGCGAGCAGCAGTGTGGGGCCGTGCGTTGTCGTGCAGGATAATGATGCCACTGGTGAGCATTCCGCGCCTTTTGTTTTGGATCGACCGATGAAGCTTCTTCAGTGTTTCACAATAAACTTCTGATGTTATTGTGGTTCCCTGGTGTCATGAATTCAGTCAACAAAATTCCCTTGCGCTTTTCCACTACGACTTGGTCGACTTTTTGAATGAGCTCATCTGTCACACATGAGTGTCGTCCTTGTCCCCCCTCATCATGCACATCTTTACGCCCATCCCTGAATTTCCTGCACCAATCCCTCACAGAACTGTCACTCATAACATTATCACCGTACACACGACACAATCGACGATGAATCTCGGCGGCGTTTTGACCTTCTGCTTGTAGAAAACGAATCACACCACGGATTTCACAGCTGGTGGGAAAGGCAATGACAGTGTCCATGTTTATTCGTTCGCTATTCATGAACCACTGAACAAATGCGGCTGTAAGTTGATGTGTAGTGAGCTAAAACACGACTGATTGATGCAAGCAATGAACAGTGTCGCTATGGCAACCGGTTTATTTTTACCAGCCAATCGGAGGTTGATTTTGGAATAGCCCTCGTATCTGGCATGTTGTGATATTTTCCTCTCCCTTTCAATTGAAGGGCATGAATTCATATTGATCTTCGAGTAATGATGCAACAATTTTGCATTGAGTTAAAACCCATTCATTTAGTTCTTCTTCAAGAGCTGGAAACCACGAAGTGTTCCCACTCTTTGCTAGTTTCATTTTTGACATATCTTGCAATTGTTGAAATTGAAAACCGTGGGACATGTCTTCCATTTTGCCCGAACTTCTATAGATCAGGTGGTCAGTTAAGTCGGCTGCACATTTACAGTTAGCTTTTTTGGAGTTTATGTTAAGTTTAGCATTTCTAAATCTAAACCCAACTCTAATCCTAGCCCCTTATGATATAGCTGACTTAATTAGCCACCAAATCGATAACTATCCAAGCTAGGTTTTTCGCATGTATTGTTCTTTCATCAGCAATCATCACTCGTCATACAGCACTACAGTAAGCAGAGGAAGATGAGGGGAGCTGTGGTAAGACGTGGAGTACAATGGATGGGTATGAAAAAAAACCGAAAAAAGGTGATTTGTCTTACGATGACAAAAACAAAGAAAGTCTTTTCTTGAGACACACTCTCCCTTCGACAGGCGTGCTAGGTCTTAGGGAAGTATGTAGTTTTCATTTTTATATTTATTTAGATTCTTATGTGTCTTATCTAGCCCTCACTTTCTTTCCTCTCCCTGACGAAGGCCTTGTGGCCGCAGCGTTGGCTATTTTCTTTGTCTTTTGTCCTCGTAAGAGGAATCACCTTTTTTCGATTTTTTTTTCATACCCATCTATTGTACAGTAAGCAGATGGCTGTAAGCTCTGACGATTTGCACATACAAAAATGTGAGAAGCATGCCCTCTCATCTACTTCTGCAATAATGTCTCCTGCTGCGATTACTATTTAACGGTAAACATCAATGATTATCCACATTCCTGTGATACGAATACATACACATTATTCCATCACAAATATTAACGTGGAACACACATAATTTAACCAAAAGTCGTGTAGCTCTATTTCCCGATTTCATATTTTGATGCCTATCCCTATGATGCAGATCAAGAAACACATTACACCATTCTAACCATAAACCTACCCCAGTTTTCAGCTTATACACAAATAATATTGTGCAAAAAACACTCATATTGGACTAAAAAAAATAACAGACGATTATCGCATGCACCTACAGAATCGATTTCGCCGCAATTACCTTAGTAATGTACTGTATACACAGGACTATTACGCTGCATTGCAAGTTTTACAGTGTCATCATCAGTGGTTAGAACGCATATAAACAAATTTGCTGGCTTACATTAACCCTAACCCTACTGCTTTCCCATCTTTTTATGCATAATAAATCCAATTTTTAAAAAACCGCAAGACAACATTGTACGATAAAACTAACGAAAAATAAACTTCCAACTTACCCATTATAAATCCGTAATCAAATTCTTATTTTACTTCAAATTCCTTCTTCGTCTTGCAATCGCATCTTTGATGTTTATACCGTCAGACGAGTTCCTCTTTAGTTCCATATAGCTTTGAGTTTAGTGTTGAGTTATTGGGCCAGTATATCTTTCTTAACTGGTCATACAGAGGACAATCCTGTAGAACATGCTCAGCAGTTTGTTCGTTTGATCCACATGTGCACAGTGGTGAAGCAGACAATTGTAGCTTGTGCATGTGTTTGTTCAGTTTGTTATGCCCTGTCCCTGCTGGTCAAGAATGTGGTAGTCGTCGTTGGATTGATTCTGTTCTCTTCTTATAGTCTGGATAGCTCTCTTTTTCTCAGTGTATGTGATTTCATTATCTTTATGTTCGCATTCTTCTCCCTTTTTTGCAAGTTTATCTGCCTTTTCATTTCCAGGTACACCACAATAAGATGGTACCCACTGAAGTATGGTTCTCTTTTTGGCAGCTAAATTGTTTAGTTCATTTCTCAGATGCGGGAGTTTACCACCCTTGAGAGCTTGCAGGACAGACAGTGCATCTGTGAGGATGACTACCTGGTGGCAGTCAGAGTTGGTGTTATAAATCATATTTGCAGCTTGCTCTAGAGCTTGAACCTCAGCTGTATAGTTGGAACAGAATTTACCAGTGGGAATGTGCCTAGTCTCATAGTGGTTGTCAGGATATGAGATAAAGACTTCAAATTCCTAAAAATAGACATCTGGGTTCCAGACAATACATGTCCCATGGTGTTTAATTTCACCCCTTGCAAAGATTCATTAATTTTACGTCAGTCTCAACAAGTTTACAGTCAATTACAAATTCCTACTTTGTATTGGAATTGTCATGGTTTTTGCAAATCCTATTACTTCCAGCCAGCCTCGTAAGAAAACTCTTTCTTTTCAAACTCATTGTAATTTGTAATAGCGCCTTCCGAGACAATTTTTTATTTTTTTTTACTAAATGTGGGAGTGTTTACAACAGCTGTGCATGCCAGTATACGCATCACAGGAAGTACCGAAAGCATGATGGACATTTTTTATTTATTGATCGTTTGTATCCGTTTTGAGTGTATGTTTTAAATTTTAATAATAACCACAATTAACACCAACAGCCTAATAAAACTGATTTAAACATTTTTGGTTGAAATGAAGAACAGTAGGCTGCGTGTTCGATACATCCTTATAAAAGAATTTAGAGTCACATTAAAAAGGGCTAAGGGTTATGGTTAGGTTTAGGAATCCTAAACTTTAGGACACATAACATTTAGAGGAAGACAAATACATACTGGAAATGATGATCAATGTTAAAATAGAAAAAAACATAATCCTAAGCATCTAGAAACATACCTAATCACTTTAGTGAAACATTCACATTTTAATAGGTACGTTTAGTTCATATCTAGAATAAACAGTAAACAGAAAAAAGTCAGCTCCATCAGGAGCAGAAAAGAAGTTGAATGAACGGATGAATGTGAGCTGTATATGAACAAGAAATAGCCTTACCTCATTCTATCCTCATCCATACTGTCAACTATCTTATTGCGCTGTTCAACCAACTCCAGCTTGCGCTTTATGAGATACTGTTCTTCTTGATTCTCTTCAGCAGACTTGAGGTCCTCTAAGGAAACCCATATATATGTTGTATGTTGTTAACAAAATAAAATAGTACGCAAAGGACAGAAAGTCCGAGACAATATGAGACATTTATGAAGAAACAGGAAGGAAGTAACAGAGCAAAGGGATATTATCGAAACTGATGGAATAAAGACATCAATAAAGGAGATGTAATGAAAATATAAAGATGGGCCTAAAGAGTGGGAGACATAGAACGTTAGAACATGAATGAAATACTGTATATACTTGAGTATAAGTTGAGAAATTATTTCCCTTTTTGGACCTTAAAGAACGTAGCCCTGACATATTCTAGTCAAAAAAAAAAAAAAGATTTATGAAACTGGTCTTCGTTGCATACATCCCCTCTCCCTTCCCTTTAAATTGATGTGTAAAATGCATGTGAGAATAAATGAATTTAGTATAAAAGGCGAGAGAAAGTAAGGGCAGAATGTCACACGGGCCTGCGTGCCCAATTCTCAACCCTTTGAAAATAAAGTTTGTTCATTCGTTCGGTCCCCGCGCCCTTGCCGCCACACATTGATATCCTTCAGATATAAACTTGTTGCTTCATTAAATGTTTTTATCAAACTATCTTAAGTAATACAGATTTGAACTCCTATTAAGACACAAATTTCAACTGGAGTACGCCTTTTGACCAGCCTCTGACTGATCTATCAGCAATACCATTACTTCTTTCACTAGATTCAATTTTGTCAGTGTCACTGTCAGTCAAAATTAGGCCTTATTCAAAATCCACATCTGATTCAGCTGCACGGTTAGTATCGTGATCAAATAACAAGTTACTTCTTAGCTACCAAAGCAAATATTCAACCGCCCGGAAAGCCTTGGCTTTAAAAAAAAAAAAACCACAAAACATCATAATATCGATCACCTCAAAAAAACTTATGAAAAACGGAAGCATTTTTATGTAAGTTATACTCGACTTATACTCGAGTATGATAATCAAGAAAATGGAGAAAGAATGAAAAAGTTTGTTGTGGCAGCGAAGAACTTCACAAGGTAAGAATGATAAGGATAAAAGAACCAAACTGAGAAATGCTTTTGTGAGTGGCATTTGTTATGAAATTAGATTTTCAAAAATATGCAAGCTGTATCATAAATCTTTACCTTCATAGTTTATTACTGTTATGATTAAAATTCATAATGATTGTGCCTATTATATAGTTAGCTCAACAGGGCTCCTTGTTTGTTTATTTTATACGGGGTCACTGATAAAGACGGGGAGTGACGTTAAGCCGATATGCTTGGATGGCTCACGTGAAACTAGAGGAGGAGAAGTTCGGGGCCTTCTACGATTGTGTGTCATGGCGAGTGGACGTATGTGTTTGAGCTCCTAAATTGAAGTGGCTATCACAGAGTTATTTCAGTACTTATGCATCAAGATGTTTTGTGAGGTGTATATCGTTATCTGCATTCTCGGGGATTACAGTTTCTCAGTGTTGAGTGTGAAAAGATAGAAATTATATTGAAAACAAAAGGACAGCGTTCATGACATGAACTGACTGCCTAGAGATATATCGATTACTGCATATTATCTGCCATTATATGTTGGCCTGAACTATTGTATGTGGAGCTGCGTGCAGTCTTCAATAAATTGTATATTGTCCACTTCGTCAGTTGTGACTCAAATAATTCTGAGTGGTGTTGGTTGGTTGCGGTGTCTGAGAGGTTTACTACCCTAGACGTGATCTTGGTCACAGGAATCATCCTGTTACTAATTATTAACATTAATAATATAAAAGACACGCAACAATTACTAGCATTTAAACAAATGTATAGTAATGAGTCAGTGAGATACAAGAAATTATAACAACACTAAATGACTCTTCACCCGTGTTTTACCGGGGCCCGAAAGGGGAGCAAAGAATAGTAACACTGCACTCTACCAGGCATGTGGGTAAAGTGACTAAGGAGGGTTGGGCATGAACGAACGAACACACTTTATTTTCGAAGGGTTAAGTATTGGGCGCGCAGGCCTGTCTAACATTCTGCCCTTCCACTCTCATTTATCTTGCATACTATATTCTTTCATTCCCACATGTTACTTTAAGCATTAATTTAAAGGCTTGCAACATTATAAAGTTAACCTAACAGCATTCATATACAGTATGCAATCATAATAAAAAATGAGGTTTTTTTTTTTTTAAAACAAACAAGATAGTAATTGGGGAAAAAAAGTAATAATAAAATAAACAAAACAATAAATAAAAATAAATAATTCTGTATACCGACACTCACTCATGCGGTCAAACCATCTACAATTAATCTGTATGGGGCTAGTTACCCTATCCCGTAAAAAACGTCCTACCACAAAATCTTCAACAAGCACTATGGATAAGCCAAATATAGAATATAAATCAACTCAGCCACCCAAGGCAGAAGAAGGTTCAATGGAAAGGAGGCGCATGAAGCAACTCAGAAATCCAAAAGAAGTCTGGGTTGCCGACTAACCTTTTTTTGTCTAGGGAAAATCTCCAGGATTGGCACCTGGAGTGTTCACTCTACATAAACGAGAAAACTGCACAAGTAGCAGCAGAAATGTGGAATTACAGGATTGATATACTCGGTCTCTGCGAGACAGAGTCGAAGGGCATAGAGAGGAAGAAATTGATCACAGGAGAAATGGTGTTGTCCTCAGGAAAGCACAGAAAGCACTTATAGAATGGGAAGCAATGGGACCCGAATTATAAAACAATTTTTAAAACAGCCAAAAATGAAATAAATGTAATCATCATCCAGTGTTATGTACCAACGATTGATAAAGAAGAATCTGTGAAGGAAGAATTTTACACCAGACTACAAAATGTCTTGGATAAAAAGAAAAGAAAGGACATCACAATTTTTGATGAGGGACCTAAACGCAAAAATAGGAACAGACAACACCGGCTTTGAAGAAATCATGGGTAAACATGTATTAGGTATGATGAACAAGAATGGGGAACTATTCACACACTTCTGTGCTTCAAATCAACTGGCTATAGGAGGAAGCATAAAAAAAAAAGGTAAAGGATCCCATTACACGCCCATTGAGGCATATTGGGAATTTGGTGTAAGGCCCATATTTTCTCGACCATCGGCACACTAGGGGTGATGTGGTCAGCATCACGCCGGCCGCCTTAATCTTCCCCGAGTTGCTCTGGTACCCAATTGGGGCTTGGTCGACCCAGGAGCTGTTTGCGGCCTAAAAAATCCCACCTCATCTGGGGATCAAACTATGGACCACTGAGCTAGGAAGCCAGTGCACTAACCACTATCCTACCGCAGCTCCCAGTAGGAAGCATATTTCCACATAAAAGAATACATAAAGCAACATGGATATCACCTGACCACATGGGACCCCAAGATGCAGCAATAGTGAATGCAGTCAGCGACCCATAGCTGTACTGCTTGCATCAGGACCAGCGAACCAGAGCTGGTCAAGACCGCACTCCACCTCCACGTGGTGGTCCTGGAAACAGTCTGCAGCAGTGCAGTCTGGCTGAGTGAGTGTGGATCGCAATGGGAAGGCAAACCCGGTCCCTAAAAAATGCTGTGCTGAAGTCGGATGTGTCGACCAAAAGGTGCAGATATCACAGCTTAGGCGTAAACAGACACAACGCAACCACCGTCCTTTTCAGGGCGAACGAAGAAGAAGAAGAAGAAGACCTGACCACAGAATAGAGAATCAGATTGATTACATATGCATAAATAAGAAGTTTAGGTCATCATTACATGACGTAAAGGCATATAGAGAATGTGGTATCAGATCATCATCTTCTGTTAGCCAAAACAAAATTAAAACTCAAGAAATTTACAACAGTACATAGCTATAGACTGCAGTATAATGTGGAATATGTAAAAAATCAGGAAATAAGAGATAAATTTTCAATCACAGTATCTAACAAATACCAAGTACTCCAACAGCTGGAAGAAGAAGCAGATATGGAAGACCACTGGCAATAAGTAAAAACTATATGGAACCAGACATGTGGAGAGGTACTGGGAAAAAGAGAACATCAGCACAAAGCATAGATAACAACAGAAATCATAAACAAAACAGAAGACAGGAAAAACAAGAAAGCAGATTTAAACAGAATCAAAACCAGAAGCTCCAAAGCCAAGGCTCATGAAGTGTACATAGAAGCAAACACAGAAGTTAGAAGAAACACCAAAAGAGACAAGAGGAAGTATATTGAAGAGTTGGAATGGGAAGCAGAGGAAGCTGCAGCCAAAGGAAATATGAGGAACCTGTATAACAACACAAAGAAGCTAACAGGGAAATACAAGCTTGCAAATGGCCTCATCGAAGATAAGAATGGAAAATTGCTTCATAATATACAAGAACAAACAAACCCACTCCACCATGGTTACAGCTTCCAAATTTATTCCTGGTGTTATCCATTCCGCCAATTAGAGGCAGTTGTGAAAGTAACAATTGTAGGTGCTAAATGCTTTGAAGGCCAACAAACATCTTTAACTCACCTGGTTTGCTTATCAAGTACCGAAGCTGAGACTCAATGTGTTCTTGCTCATCTTCCAAATCTTGTTGTTTGGAGCTGAGAAAAAAAAAGAAATCATCAAACATCTAGTCTAGGAATCACTGAATAGATGGTTTAAAATATGACAAAGCAACGTCATAGAAGTGACAAGTTGAAGTTGCAATATTTTTAACAATAATGCCTGGTAGTCTCTAAATTTGTTGTGACATGATTATATATATTTTATATTTATGAAATACAGTAATGTATATGCAAAACTGGTTTAGAGAAAAATGTTACAAACTTTTGGTTTTTTTTCTAACAAAACATTGGTTTAAAATGTAGTTCATGACATTTTTATACTTTGTGACATTTCAGATGATGCTCTACTACCAAATGGTATAGGTTCATGTTACCCTTCAGTTTCTCAAGGTGCACACTAAGCCTGTCTGTCTTGTGCCATCTGTTCAAGGTCTTTTCATATCTTCTTTATCCTTTCCATGTCTGTCTCCAGTTCCCTTCTCCATGTGTTTTCTGGTATCCCTCAATCTCTTTCACTCTGGAGATTTCACAATAAGGGCTGCCTTGTAATGATATCAATACGAATCCTCAATGTGTGTCCTATCCATTGCCAGTGTCTTCAAAATGGTATTGGTTACGTCAAAAAACGACCTTAAATATATTTTAAAATGTAATGGAAAGCAGTTGATTTAATTTCACATATTTTCCCAATGCAACTTGCTACTTGTATTCTTAATTTGATATCACTGTCGGTTACACCACTTGACATTTATATTGCTGCTGTGGTTTGAGGTAACATCTTGTAGTGATGTTTCTCAAAGGATTAAAATAGTATGAGCCCTGTGTAGTTCCCAGAAGTCTCTGAGGAAATAAAGAACAGGACCATTGCACCCTCAGACATGTCGTACAAGACAACTAACATGAGGCTGTGCGTGAGGCTGGCAACCTCATCATATAAAATACATTGCTACAGAAACCATCACAGCAAAAGCACATGAATGTTTCAAGTATGAGCTTCCTATAAGAGATCAAGCTGCAGTGGTGGCGCCAAGAGAAGAAAAAAAGGGGAATGATGACGACAAGAGGTGAGAAAAATATGTTGGCATTCGAGTGAACTAGTTGAAGGCCTATGCTCCACAGACAGCTGAACAGCAATTACAATGATGCATAAAAGTAAAACCAAGCAAACAAACAAATCATCAAATGTCACACATACAACAATGTACTGATTACAAACAAAATATCCAAGTTGACTAAAACATACATATAAACTAGGTCAGCCTCCTTTCTGACGAGCTCATTCCTCTCACTGACCAGCTTGAACCAATCATTTATCAATCCATCATCATCCTCCTCAAGTTTGTTTTCTGGATGAGAAAATCAAATATGACAGAATGGTGAAAAGGCTGACAACTTTACCAGCTATTCAAAGTTAATAAGGGGAGGCCAAAAATGTTTAATGGCACATCAACTCTTCAAACTGACTTCTTTGTCTGCAAACAGCTATAGAAAATAAGTGAAGCTATAGAAAATAAGAGCATAGCTAGGCCCAGTACAATTTTTCAAACCTTGTAAGTTCTTATAGCAATCATCTGTCAGCTTTGCATGACTCCTAACACAGACGGAAGTATATTAAATAGTGAAATTACAGTAAAGTATTTGGAAAAACGCTGTTCGCATCATTTACAGAATTAGAATAAATTTTATATCACTTTTAAAAATTGCTATATAATAGTTTGCACACAAAAAAAAATAGCTGTATGTCATTATAATCTGTAAATTACATTAAAATTTCAGTTATATATCATAGTAAAATGTTTGCTATTCATCACTCTGAAAAAAAAATTGCAGCCAATACTGTCAGTTATAACTGCTCCATTAGTTTTATACCACAACTAGAAATGGCTGCATCCTTAAACAAAGCCATGAACTTGTACTTAGTCATTATTATTTCAATATTATTCATCTTTTACATGTACAAGACTGGACTAGAGTAAAGTTCAACATAATTTTGCACAAGCTACAGAAATCATTTTAAATTAAGACTGTTTGCAAATAACTAATGATGCTTCATCAACAAACAGTAGGAAGGCTAAATACCATTCCCTGATTCCTCTTCTCAGAAAGGAAAAAAAAAATAATTGTCTTGTGAAAGCTGTTATCTTGAGCAGATTAAAAACAATAAATTATATGGTTTAGTCTGAATCATGCCACCCATTCAAACAAAGAAATATAAATCAATGAAAGAAATACAACTATGGACAAAAATTTATATCTCTCTCTCACTCACTTATGCATGAGCGCGTGCGCGCACACACACACTCAGTTAGTACTGTTGGTGTAAAGCCAGCACTGCACGTGCTGTACCATTTTTTAAATCAACTTTAAATAAAAACTACACTACATCATGTGGGATCATAACAAATGTGTCAGTTCTGAATGGGGACCAAAGGAGCTGCGCTGGTGTAGTGGTTACCAAACTGCGCTCGCGACCGGGTGACCCAGGATCAAACCCGGGCGAGTACATTTGAAGATTTTTCGTCGACCGGGATTTTGACTGGATTAACTCGAGCCCTGGCTAGGACATTTGAAGGAATGTCGTCGACCAGGGAGTGGCGGCTCCTGAGCCGACCCAGCTCTAATGGGTACCTCCGAAATCGGCGAGTATTTGCCTGAATGGCGAGGGACACATGTGTCTGTACAAGAAAAAAGGGATACTCACGTAAAAATCAGTCTCAGGTTTACTAACCTGAGACTTCGCCTTGAGTAATAGCGGGCGTACGCACACACACACAAAAAAAATGGGGACCAATCAAGTAGATTTAAAAAAAAATAATACTGGAACTGCAAAATTAAAAATCAGGTATAAAACAAATAGACAAATCTAAGTATAGTGTTATACTCTGCTGAAAGAAAAAAAACTTTTAACAACAAATTCTTTATCAGACTCCAATATGCACTTGCTTGTGTCACTGGACAATTTTAGTTAGATACATTTTCATTTACGGACTATAATACATTTTATCTACAACAGACATACAGTACAGGGCAGTTCAAAGTCGACACTGATTTATCACTGTTCTTGAGTTGAAAAGAAAGGAGACCAGAATTCTCAACCTAGATAAAAATGGAACAAAATTATGGACACTTGCAAAATCATTTAACAATGAAGATAAAAGAATACCCAGCAACATACTAGAAGAAAATGGACAACTGATAACAGAGTCAAATACCATCTGTTCAACAAACTAAACACTGGGCAGACAGGCATATATACACTTGGGGAAGACAAATAAAGTGTAGAATATGTCCTCCAAGATTGCCAGATCCATGAGACGAGCAAACTGACAGCATGGCTTTCACCAACCCATTTGAGTGAGAAACAATATGGCGATGAGAGGAAGTCTGAGACAAACTGCTAACTTCATAAGAGAAACAGACGTGGTTACATGACAACGATGAGAGAGGCCTAAGACAGACTGCTAACTTTATGACAGACTTAGATGTGGTAGTATGAGAACAAAGAAGGAAGCAATGAAAATGGAAGCAGCAAAATAATAAAACTTTTTCATTAAGTGCTTAATGCCAGTGGTGTAATTTCATGAGTTCTACATCAGTGTACGACAATTAGTCCAAGATGACTCATCCACTGTACAATAATTCTGTACTGTTAACTTTCTAGTCACAGAAAAAGTCACACCTGCAGACATTTTGAAGAGATTAACTGTACAGCATGGAGAAGAAACCCTGTAAACATCATGTATACATGACTGGTCTTTAAGCGTTCTGAAGGCTGGTAATGGTACCTCCAATATTTGCACTCTCTTGTTCATTAAAACACCACAGGCGACCTGAATATTTCACTCGGGTATTACTGATTTAAGGTACCAGGCAGTGAGTGAGTACAGCATCTATAACTGGAATGTGCAGGCTGTGTTGAAACAATCACTCATGGACACTCAATGTTTAAGAAAATGTGCACCAGGAGTGATCAAGATGGTAACATTTTATCAAAAAGCAAAACCGTGCTGTTGTGCGTCTTGAAAATCTGGAATGGATCAAATGTGAAGGAAATGTTTTCCTGGACCAAACAGTGACTTGTGATAAGATGCAGGTGCACTACTACAACCCAGAATTGAAATTATTCTGCAAAGAATCGTATCACATGGGCTCTTCTCCCCACTGAAAAAATTCAAAATGCAACCATCAGCTGGCAAGATCATGGCTAAGATATATCGCTAGTTCATGTTAATTTTCTGCCCACTAGTGCATTTATTAACATGCACTATTAAAGTAACTTGTACCACAATGAAGTTTACCAAGAAATTAGTAAAATCAAGAAGAACAGTGGCATAACATTATATAGATATTATACAGAAAATTTCAAATAAAGTATTTCTCAAGGCAAATAATGGTGCTGCACAACAACTCTTGATAGCATCCTTGTTCTAATAAAGGTCCAAGAGATTTTCACCTAAGCTGCATCTAGGAGGGCAACAATCTCTCAAAGATGCAATGACCTAAATCAAACAGTCCCACTCTGGCTGCAGGGTCACACTAAATCTTACTATTGGGCCAGCATTTGAAATCTGCTAGAGCAGTGTATTAGTGTTCAGAGAGAACATATTCAAATATATTATGTTAGTGTAATTATAGTTGCAAAATGTCAAACACACAGGTCAACACTGAACTCCTTGTACTTGCCTCTAATGTATACCATGTAACAGAAATGCTAAGAGGTCATCACAAGTTAATCTATATTAGTAATTTATTTTGCATTAGTTGTGTGAAACCATGTATAT